>JAVTVY010056486.1:0-28456 GCA_036873755.1 Hanleya hanleyi
ACATCTGTAATTACATACGGAACATTTGATGGGTTTCGTGTGACTTCTCATATGTGTGGTCAGTTTATACTGGCTTCCGTACATGCGCCCACATATCGAGCACTTGTAGCTCTTCTCCTGGGAGGGAACTTTCGTACTCATCTCAAATCAAGTTACGTGAGCTTATATCGCTGTCTTATCCAAAGATACTAGTTGAATATCATTTGTTGCCAGGCCAATAAGCTACTTCTAATGCGCGTTGTAGAATCTTGTTCCTTCTATGTCCATGTGTTTTCGTGTACAGCTGTTTGCACAGTCTCTCTCCCAGTTGGATTGCAGCTGGGACTATGCTATCACTGCCATTCGTTTTCCTAGATATACCTGTAAAATACAAAAGGATATGTTGAGAGTTACTATGAGGATCACATCCTTCGACTGATTGTCTGGAAAATGCCGTGTTTGACACTTCGAGATATCTAGACGAGTCAAAGCAAAGTTAGAACGACCGGAAAGCGACGTCCGTTAGTGATGGGCGTATGTATTCCAACAATGTGGTCATTTTGAAAAGAGCAAGCCATCAGAATTGTTTATCAAGAAGATTTCACTCTCTGAAATGACGGTAAAAATGGTCGTTTTGCTTCCTATTTAACAAATACTCCAAAACTTCGAGCGCGTTATCTATCCATTATTCCATGGCCTCAAATTAATTCGCGCCTCAACGCGATTTTACTGAATTCATTATGTAAAATGATTTATTGAGCAAAAACACATTGTTTCCCTCGTATTTAGATAACGGGGTCACTAACCTGTTTATATTATATTTGATCAAATATGGAGTAAACGTAAGCGTACATGGGTGTCTGGACTATAAGGACAGCACACGGTTCACAGATTCAGAGCCTGAAGAAGAAGTTATCTTTCAGATATTCCGTCACAGGTTTGATACTCAGACTAGATGAGATCATACATTCGTATTATGTTATGCTCCTGCGATCGGAAAATTCATAGCCAAGCTATTTGGTACGCTTTAAATTACTGCTTCAGATTAGGTACCCAACATTGCTTAGTTTTCAACACATGAGTATGCTGATATCGGATTAGAGACAACGCTTCTGTTCCAGACAAGGGGCAGAAGTATGCCCCTTCATTGTCTAACCGTCAAATGTTGGAGTATAGCCTTCAACAAACTGTCGAGATTATGCAAAGTCGGTTCGTCTGGTTTAGCTGGCCACCTTCTCAAGTATACCAGTAACAAAATCTAATGTGTAGAGAGGGGGGGGGGGGGTAAATACGCACCTTTTCGGACGGTTTGCAAGTGTACGAGATGGATTCAGGTGTGTAAAACGGTCTAGTTTCGGCAAGTAATACGAAGAAATCTTTTTCATTTTGCTATCCAAATAAATATATTTTGTCTCAAATTACAGGTATTTTATGATCTGAATGTGAAGAGAAGTGAGGGTTATCCGCGGTATCTATGTCATTGAACGATATGAAAGTTTCAAAATTAGGAAATTTGTTTTTCACATTTTCTGTTCCATGAGGGCACTTTCACAGTTGCAAGACTCGCCAATTAAAATATCAAACTTTGTGACATTCATCCACCTACCCGGTGTTTACTACAAACTCGAATATCTGGCCTAGTTTCAGAGCATTAACGTAAAATGTGACCCTCATCCCACAAAAAATAGTAGTACAGAAAGCTTAATATCTTTTTCTCTTTCTTCATCAAATTGAGCAAATTAGTATTTCATAGGTAATATTGCAGCAAAGAGCAGCGATTTTTGTTTTTTTTCATCAATGTAGACAAATCATGTATTTATGAGCGTGATAGTTTGAAACATGGTGGTCCGAATTCGTAAGAAATAAGCTTATAATCGACACATATGTTGTTTACTTGGTTTTAAGTGAACAAGTGCGCTGCACACATAACCAGTAGTGCCAGTGAGATTGGTATCACAGCATAGAGTACTTACCAATCATTATTTCATACACATGTATAATTAATGAAGAATTGAAACAGAAACTACAATTCAAATTGAACATCTCAGTTGCATATAATGACTGAGAACGCGGTTCATGTGTCAAAAAATGCCAAAACAGAGTGGAATTTCCACAACACCCATCCTAATACACGTTAAATTCGACAAACAGGCATGTCGTGTCATTAATGCATCGAGGTAAATATCAACAGCTAACAGACATGAGTTCACCTGACATGCTCGTTGTTCATGCTCGTCGACCTGCTGTAAGCATAATCCACGTATTTCCAATAGCTTATCGCGTTTGGGAGATCTGAATATCAGTAGAAACCTATCCCAGGATCGAACAAGAAACGAATTTGAGTTTGAATTGAATTGAACTGAATTACCAGAACGTGAATATGGGAACACTCAACACGTGCCACATAGATCTCGGCTTTCGTCCCCTTTCTGTTGGTTCCACTGGTGATTTTATCCAAGGCGAGGATGAAGTTGATAGCCATACACATGTATGTAGTCGACCAAATCTCTCCTCGGAGGAGGACAACAATGACTGGTTTTCGACTCGGACTTCTTTCCACTTGATTTTGAACACTTGCAAACGTTTGTTGATAGTAACTTCGATGGATTAATGACATGTCAGTTCGTCGGAATTAGCGTATGTTGCGGTGTGGGCGTGTCGAATTGTCGAAATTAGCGTTTAGTGCAGTGTGAACGTGTATTTAAGATTGTTGGTTCTTCGCGTCAGGACGTGTCAGACCGACACCTACATGGCGGTAAGCCCACAGCTATGCCGTATATAATTTCAATGGTAAAGAGTATACCGATACCGTACGCGCTTTGTATTACATTCTACATGTAACATCCCCTGTCAGTTATTGGATACTTTTTGCATATAGGTTTACCTGTGATATTTTGTGATAAACTAGATTCTGCAACACGAAAAGCTTCAGCCCATCCAAAATGTAGGTGGGCTCAATTCTGTTCGAGATAAGTTTACAGACAAATATTGGGCACTTTTTTTTTTTCTTTTTTTTCGCAAAGGAAATATCTAGCGAAAGTCAGGGTACTCAAATTGTTTGTCTTACTGAGATGAGAAGGCATGTATACATAAAAGAATATGCGTAGTTATAAAATTCTGTGTAAAGATTTTACTAAACCATAACATTTATGAACTAGCCCCTACTTCTAAAGAGATTGTCTTATATCGGGGAGCATCCATTATTCCTTATTATTGGACTGCTGTGACATATGATTTTTTTTTAGTTGTAATGATTGTAATAATGTTGAGGCAGTTTTCATGCAAAAGTATTTGGTAACTGAATGATATAAGCTTGAACATTGTGTCCCGAAGCACAGGAAATTCGTATCAATTGTATTGCATATACATACCCATCTCACACCACATAAATATGTGGTTTGAGATGGGTATGTATATGCAATACAATTGATACGAATTCCCTGTGTACCGAAGTGTCATTTTACACCTCACCCGTCTGACAAAAACGAACGCGCTTCTTCCCGCATCAGACTCCTAAATAATTTACACGTTCAGCAGTATTAACAAAACTATACCTCGCCTATTCCTAATTGAATTTAGATTTCATCTTTCGACAGGAAGTAGTTTATTCAAGGTGACAAACTTTTTGACATGTCAAAATTTCAAGCTGTGCGCGCCTCTACACATGAGCTCCTCATTCTACTGTTTTCTCTGCCTGCTGAAAGCAGTGCTGGCTACAGACTCCTAAATAATTTACACGTTCGGCAGTATTAACACAACTGTACCTCGCTGATTTCTAAATTGGATTTAGACTTTCATCTTTCGGCAGGAAGTAGTTTATCTCAAGCGCTACAATGTGACCAACTTCTTGTCAAACATTATCCGTCAAAATTTTCAGCTGTGCGCGCCTCTACACAAGAGGTGGCATCAGACTCCTAAATAATTTACACGTTCGACAGTAACAAAACTGTACCTCGCTGGTTCCCTAATCAATTTTAGACATTCATCCTTCGACAGGAAGTAGTTTATTTCAAGCGCTACAAGGTGACCAACTTCTTGTCAAACTTTTACCGTCAAAATTTTAAGCTGTACGCGCCTCTACACATGAGGTGCTCATTCCGCTGTTTTCTCTGCCTGCTGAAAGCAGTGCCTAGGCCCCGCAAATAGTGCCCCGGCGAGGCATGTTATCGAGCAGTGAATCGAAATAAAATTTGTAGCTGAATAGAACAAATACAATACTTGCCAGTGGTACCAACGGCTTTCTATTAATCGTTGCAACGAAGGCGGAAAAAAATCGGGAAAATTCTGGTCTTTGGCAGAGATTACGTGTAGGTTAACGGTTTACGGTTAACGGATCGGGACTTTTTTTATTTAGCATCTGAAGTCTTCCGTTCCACATTCGCGCAAGACACATTGGGGGCTTAGAAACGGTGAATTATTAGAATTGATCTGCAAACAAAACTAACTCCGCGAAAATGGGTCAAACAATGTTAAAGTAGGTTTGTTTTTTTCTGTTCCGTGACAGATACTTGCGCAAACTGTGTAGCATAAAATTGCATAGTTCAGTCTTGAACGTCGCTCGACTGGGCTTACTGACGTTCAAGATTGAACTAAAAATTGCGATGAGTAAAAAAAAAAATTAAAAAAAAAGCACCGTCAGTTGATGCTAGATATTAATCATTCTGATATGCAGGTTGTATGATAGGCCTATCTGCTACATGTAGATCGCCCATAACTATTCCAATAATAAATAATGACTTACCTTTGTATATCTGCTCCCGTCTGCAAAGGACAAATTGGGGGATGGTCGAGCGTTGATCTTGTTCTTTGTTCTTTTGTTTGGCCAACGCCCAATATCTGCGCGCGATAAACAGTATCTGTCATCTAAAA
Organism: Hanleya hanleyi; assembly: GCA_036873755.1. Lineage (NCBI taxonomy): Eukaryota > Metazoa > Mollusca > Polyplacophora > Lepidopleurida > Hanleyidae > Hanleya > Hanleya hanleyi. Next base: position 4,849 of record JAVTVY010056486.1, read on the forward strand.
TACGGACTTGGATAGATACGAAATAAACCTAATCTCCTGTATTCACTAGATCATGAAGCCTCTGTCTCACGCAAAGCCAATCTTATCCCTAACCGTTTTATTGAAAAACTGCAGGCGGTCTGTTGAGAATCGTTTATTGCGCGGTGTTGTTGTTGCTATTGTAAGAGGAATTATGTCACCTATCATTAGAGTCTGAATAGCTTGAAATTAACAAATTAAAACAAACTAAAAATTCACCTATACATTGTCTTGATTCAATATTAATACACATATGGTGAATATATCTGGTAAAAAATAAACAGTGTAGAATATTTCTGAACTATGTCAATATAGGTGTGCAAGATGTCTCATTTGAAGATTAATCTCTTCAAAGTTTCACTTCAGTAATTGAAGGATTACCAATAATGCCGTTTGCCACCATTTCAAAATATGCTGTTTTGATAAAGAATTATCGTTTATTAGCTACATCTTCGTTACACCAAACCAATTTCTACGTTCCTCTTCAAAGTTTTTTTTGTTATATACATGTACATGTATATTCACCAGATTTGAATTGATATTGCATCAAAGCAACCTAAATAATATGTGTGTGAATTTTCAGGTTACTGTGGTTTGTTACTTTCAAGACAGTTAGATGTTTTTGACGGTAGGCCTAACACTAATCCTGTTACAACAACAACAGCCCACAATAAATAACCCTTAATGATAGCTATCCCGTTAGAGACAGACACACCTATGACAAACTGTCTTCTGTATCAATAAATATACAAGATAACCATAACAAACTATATATTTCATAAAAGCGTACACTATGGGGGTTCCAACTGTATGATTTGTATAACCGCTGCTACTGTGTAGAAAATATTCCAATTTGAAAAATTTCAAATAAAAACAATAGCATCCATTTTTCAATTGAAATTTCATAAAAACCATTGACCGTGTTTCAACTTTGATGGTTTAGCTTGATAGGAGACAACTCGAACTAGAAAATTTTATCTCATCTTATTTTATTTTTTTTGCCTGTTTTTGTTTTTACTGCTATTTTACTAAAATAAAAATTGAATAATTAAAAAACTAAGCTGCGCCGAACTTATATACAGTGAGATAAAGTTTATCAAATCACCTTATACGTAACAAGCATGCCAAAGAAGGTGTTCGCTTTAGATGGATATTTTTCCCTTCAGAGTCGCTGCTCTGCTGCTCTATTGTCTCGCTCCGAGCCGGCCGGTAAATTGTGACGTAATGCTCAGGTATTCCCCAACTCTTTGTCAGACAGGCGAGGCCAGTCAAATGGGAAATTCTGGTTCATATTCTCATACGGTTACCATTGGCACATATTGACACATGCATAATCAATTGGGAAAGCAAGCGTCACCACTTGTAAAGGGTCATTTCCTTAATAAAGGCCTTGATATAAGACAAGTTTAACCTTATAACTTTTCAATTCATAGTTAAAACTTTCCGCTACCCTAAGACGAAATTATATGTGTATAACAATTAATTTTTTGCTCTGCTGGATCGTCAGAATATTCAAATACTGACTGTGTGTGGAGTTGTTTGTATGCAATTCTATTGACGAATTATAATAAAATAAGGGATTATGTGCGTTAGGGGTTCGCTGTCTTTATTTCACTTTAAAGTCCAAAATGATGAAGATGGGAGAAAAAGGAAAAAATGAAGAAATTTTTTTTCGGGGATTTGGGGATTCGAACCACAATGTTGGTTTTCTTTTAATCTGTAGTCCGACACTGTAACCATTCGGCCAAGCAGCTGTTACAATTATCAAAATGAGGAATCGTGTGCCGAATGGCGGTGAACTACACCCTTTCATAGCATTACAAGCGTTTTGGCATATTTCAATATCATGAAAATATGACACCTTTAACCAAAACGATTCTTCAGTATCATTTTGGATCAAACCCACCGCATTTCGATATGTAAGACTCGTTTTGGTTAAAGGTGTCATATTTTATATATGAAGTGAATTACCTTCAAGAATATCCCCAAAAATTGCAACAACAAACAAATGCTTATTTTCAAAAACTCGTAATAATTTTTTGACAAATCTCTTCTAGGTGAAAATTGAGAATATGAAAATACAGTATTTTTTCTCTCAAACTAACAACTTTTAAAGTAAACGAAAGGAAATTATATTTTCGGTTTATAAACGCAACACACTAAGGAAAAAAATACGGTCAAACCAAACACCTCCTTTCAAAGGCGTAGCATGGATACTTTTCGGAAAATAAACCGGATTTAAAAAAAAAATAAAAAAAAATAAAAAATGAAAGGCTATCGGGCAAAATGTGTCCAACTATATTGATGAATTAATTCAAATTTTTTGTTTGAATTATATTGTCAAATACATTTTTAATCTGTCTAATGGGACCTACTCGAATTCCTGTTCATTCTGGATAACTATTACACTAAGTTTATTCATCAAGGCGCTTTAAAGTCCGATTTAATCTTTAATAACTTGCTAAAACGTGTTCAGCTAAGAATTGTGAAGGAATCGTATCTGTAGGCATATTGGTTTCCCTTCCAAGAACCCATAAATCTTCGTTTTCTATGTTTTGTAGAGAATCAAATGGATGCAGGCATGTGGTGCGATGTTTTCAATAAAACTCGTGAAGATAGAACCATAAATCTGCATGCAGTATGATCAGTTTTATTTCTGGGAAAACGCTCAGAACGCATCTCCGGTGATCTAGGACCCCGGATCTTCATGGATGGACCCTTGCCTGTTAGGCTGTGATAGTCCCCCCCCTATGATTTTTTGATGGATCCGCCCTTTGCCTCCCCCCTCCCTCCTCCTCCCCACTTTTAATTACGTTCCGGCGCCACTGTTCAATGATCTCCAACCGCACATTGTCACTTGTGGAGCTCACCAAGTGCCGTACTTGGTCTTGCGTGAAGCTGTTACTTGACACATATATGCTATTTGCCCTACAGAAAAAGGGGGACATAAAACGATCACTTTGTCCGTCTGTCCGTCCGTCCGTCGGAGCATTCGAATTTATTGTGTGGACAAGTATGAAATTTGCATGATATCTAGTCAGTGCCCCATAGCTGTGCAGCGTAAAGTTTCTGCGCGTTTCGCTTATATTTTCAAGAGTTATGACCCTTTGTTCCTCAAATCTCCGTGAATTGGGATTACACCCTCAAATGGTAAACTACCGTTGACACCCACCGTAACAAGCCCAGAAATGAAGTGGGAAGACAGATGAACGTTATGGAGCGGAACGGGTGTATAATTTACAGAATCTACCCCTTTAATCAGGACTTTACTGCCTGCAGACGAAGAAACAGAAAACGGCAAAATATCTGCCAACAACACAGACTGGGACGCGCCCGTGTCTCGCAAAATCTTCAAAGGAGTAGCATTAGAAAAATCACTTGAAAGTGACACAAAACCATTGTGGATCAATAATCGAAAATCTCCATAACAGGATTTGAAAAACTGTCGACCTTATTCTTGATAGAACTAATAGGAACAGTGTCCCTGGCCATCTTAACGTCACAAACTATGAACGTCACTAACTCGCTTGGGCACAGATCTTAAATTAAGGAAACCACTGGGCTGTTACAAGGCTTGATCTTTTTGTTTGCTCCTGAATTTAAAACAACGAGCCACTAAATGGCTTTCCTTCTACAAGAGCTGCAAACGAGAGACTTATTTTGAGTGTTAAAAGTGGGTGACTTGGACTTTGTGTTTGACCTTCGACATGTGTAACTGGGGTTAGGTTGGGCGTTGAGAAAGAGCTGGGTTTAATACCTGAGAGATTAGACTGGAATGAACTTGGCTTAACAGCATTGACAAATAATAATTTGTGTGCCAGGTCGTATACATCAGCAAATCGTGCTGCTTGGTCTAAAGTGTTGGCATTCTTTTCATCAAGAAATGTGCTAATATCACCATGGATACATCTTTTAAATTCTTCTGCCAGCATACGCTATATAAGGCTTTCAAATTGGTTCTTAATTTTAACCGAAGCACACTACCTATCAAATAACCGTTCTTTTGAACGAGCAAATTGTACATTAGTCTGGGAGTTTTATTTTTCACAACTACGAAACTTTTGTCTACAGGCTTCAGGAACTAATTCATCAACTTTGAGGATTAAATCCTTCACTGTATGTATATCATAATTTGATGCTTGCTCTACGGTCAATTGAGTGTAAATGCTCCTTGCCTTACCGATCAAAACACTTTGAAGAAGTAAACTCCAACGCCAGTTTAAATTTTCAGCAATTTTCTCAAAATACAGAAAATATTTATCAACTTCATTTTCTTGAAATGGTGGGACGAGGCGCATCTGACGAGCCGCGTCAACTTTTGATTGTTATTGTACATGTGCATGTGTAGGAGGACTTGTTCGCGACTGTAGTTTCATCTAGGCTTCATTTCTAACTGAACTGTCTTTCTTCCCTTTCTTTTCCTCTACCTCTAATGCTCTTTCTTTCTTCTCTCTTTCCTCTCTTTCTAACTTTTCTCTCTCTAATTTTCTCTCTTTCTCTAGTCTTTCTCTCTCTGATTCTCTGTCTAATTCTAATTTCTGTAATTCCAGCTTATGTTGCAATTCTAATCTTTTCATTTCCAAATCACCAGCTGTTCTCTCAGTTAAATCAAAATCACTTTCATTCCAAAGTTGTTTGTTAATAAAATGTTTAATAATGAGTTTCTTAATTCCTTGCTTTCTCAAAGATGTTTTAGCTTTAATTTCTATGAATTTACACACCGCGAACAAATCCTCTTTGCGTAATTCATCAAATACCTCCCGACTAGTCTCGACGCAAACTGTTCTGGTTCAAATGACATGTTGATAATATACTACTCCCTGACTTCACAAATACAGACAATGCATCAATTTAAAACTATGTTGCAAAGCTGATCAGCTGGCAGCTGTAATGTGAACAAAGCTCCCGGACAGGCTCCTAATTTCTGTTACGTTATAAACGATAATAGAAGAAACGTAACAGAAAACTTTTGTCAAGTCAAGGATTAACAATCAAATATTTATTTACAATACTAAAATCATATACAAATTAAGTAAGGTTAATCAACATTTAATATACAGAATAGAAAACATTTAAAAGGATGCATTAAGAACTATAACTGGCATTACTTCCAGTGCTAGTATAGAATCTTTGTATAAAGAAGCTGACTTCGAAACACTGTCTAGGAGACGTCAAGTCCATAGACTTACAATGTTTTATCGTTTTGTGAATGGACTGGCACCGAGTTCCTTGCATGATCACCTTCTTCCCACAGCCTATAATCGCCGTCCGTACAATGTGCGTAACGCGCTGGAAAAGATATTTAATAAACAACGTAATGTACCGCGAGAATCGAATAAAACATTGAGTTGATGGGCCGCGAAATCCGAATGGGAAGCGGCCCTTAAACTACAATTTCAATCAATCAATGTGCGTAACGCAAACTATTTTACACCTTTCATGTGTCGAACTGAGTTATGCAGGGAATCTTTTTTTCAGCCACGGTTCGCGATTAGAATGCCCTTCCAGCAACTGTTCAAAATTTTCCGTCTCTTCCTGCTTTTAAACGCAAGCTAATAATTATGTCCTCAAAACCTAACCCACCGTCTTGGTACTACGTGTGCCCTCGAAAAGAGAATATTTTATTGTGTCGTCTCCAAAACGGTTGCAGCAATCTCAAAAGACACTTATTTGAAAATTTCCTATCAGGCACTTCTCAGTGTAATTGTGGACATCTCAACGAGAATGTGGATCATTATTTTCTACATTGTCCCATGTTCCACACTCAACGTATCTTGCTGCTAAATAATCTTGCAACTATTTACGAAATCCCGAGTATTCCAAGTTCAAAAACACTATTGTTCGGTGATCTTGCCAAATATGAGGTTACTCATATTCAAAAATTTCCGAGCGATTATATTACAAAAACTAAACGTTTCTGAAACTACCTATATGTCCTATCTGCTCATCCACTGTTGTTTCAGTGTCCAGACAGGTTTTACTCGTCTGGTTCTTTCATTTTCTCGCAGCACGGTGACACCCCGAGCTTCTCCCAGTGAGAACGTAAATCTTAATCTTGATCGTGGATTTGGTCACATTTGTTCAGCCTTGCCTTCCCTCTATCATTTCTTTTATTTGTCGTATTTGTAACTTGCCTGATGTAATATTTATATTTTTTTTTGTACGGGGAGACGCAATAACAAGTTGTCTTAATGCGCTCCCCATTTCATCTCAAGAGTGAATACAAATACTATTTAAACCATGTAAGGTTAATTCAACAAATAAATGTGAAATATAGTCTTACTGTTCAAATAACGGTGTATGTTTCACAGTCCGTACTGACGTGCATAAATCTCTCCACAGTCCGTGCCGATGCGCAGAAATCGCGCTTCTGTATTTTGATAGTCCAACACCACTCAGCCGTTTACAGTTCCAGCAAATGTCCGATCTTCGACAGTTGAATCACGTAGATTACAACGCAGCCAAATGTCAATTTACAGGAGTATACAATCCAGCAGTCGGCAGCAAAGGTAATACAGCAAGCCAGTCTGAATTCCCTCCTCGATCAATGAATGTTGGGCTATTTATACTCTGAGGCATTCGAGATAATTCTACAAATCACAAAGTTTCAAGAAAACACAGCTTTGACGCATGATCTGACTCAGATACAATCCACAACAGCTTCGAGAAAACTCCATGACTATAAGTACATAATAGAATGTAAACAAGCTTACGTCGTTCTATTATTCGAGAAATATCCACAGTATCTAATAATAATACCATGACACATGCATGGTAAGAAATATTCCTTAGTTATGTTGGGTAATATTCCGTTGGTGTAATAGTCGGGGAATATTCCTTACATTTTAATGATTTTTGTTTCTGTGCGACGACTCAATTAAGGGAGATATTTGCCATGTTGTGTTTATTCAACAGATTGACCAGTTGCAAACGTTGAAGATGATTTCAAAATTAAGTTCATTATTTTTCCTTAATATCCTTATGAGAATAGTTCTGCCAATTACATTGGGGACAAGTGTCCGCCCATGGTTGCAATAGAAAAGAATATGAGAAAGGACACTAATCACCAGGACATTCTTATCCATCACATCGGTACATATTCAAAAGTCATTAAGGCCTAGAGGTCTTGCTTAAAATCGATCAGGATACAGACACACAATTACCGACAGATCATTCTCCCTAGATGCACTCTCACACACGCTATTCGGGAAGTTTACAATGTGCGAGAACAAAAGAACCGCTAACTGACTGTGGACAATAACTATATGATTTAAAGTCGCCCAAAGTTCATTTTATGAGTATATTTCTTTATATATGTTGCAAATTTCTGAAATAAGCGACCAGAAAGACATTAAGACATATTTATACTTACGGGGAGTAACTGTCCGCATTGTTTAATGTTAATCTAAAAAAACTGACTAGCCCGCATTGAGGAAGTGAGCGGGATGGGGAAGATGCAAATGGATGATTGATTGAAATTGTAGTTTAAGGGCCGCTTCCCATTCGGATTTCGCGGCCCATCAACTCAATGTTTTATTTGAATTTCGCGGTACATTTCTTTGTTTTTTGAATATCTTTTCCATCGCTAAATATATAACTAAATAAATGAATAAATAAATAAATAATAAATAACAATGAGAGATTAGTAGGAGATATAAATAGAAGTAAATAAGTTCGTATGTCTCTTTCTGGTTTTTGGTTAAGTTATACTGATAGATATGAGTTCACTGTAATCGCGTGGATGTTTCCTTTGTCTTGGTACCCCTTTGTACGCACAAAGCCGTCCAGAAAAAACTGGGAGAACAATGGGCGTATTCAGGATTTTTCGATTCCACTTCACTAACGACGCCCTTGGGAACAGGGTGGGTTCCTCCAGAAATCTGTGCCTGTAACAATTGCTTGGAGTGTCTATAGGGGCACAGAACGGCAGGTCTACGTCCTATATTGCGTGAAAGTCAAAGGATCATATTCTGTGTTAAGGCGTTAGTTCGGTGTCATCTATGGGTAGCGTGTCGGTGTGGTTTAGGATTTGGTGTTCTGGTTGTTCAGTTTGGGGACATCTATGGGGTAGCGTGTCTGGCGTGGGAAAGGGTTGAGTATTCTGGTTCTGGACGTTCTTATGGACCGACGCTGATGATCTTCATCATGTTCATCTCCATTTCTGAAAGTATATGATGAAAAAGTGTGTAGTATTTAGTATTCATTTTTGTGAGTGACATTATTCGTGTGCGTGGTTGTTTCTTGGATGTGTGCTACTGATTTATGTCCTTGATTGTTGAATTGGTAGCGGTCTTTGAGTTTTAGAAACGAATGTGGTTACCGGCCCACACGGAACATGGTATCTCCGGTGCCCACATTGCCTATATTTTATTCCAAAAGAGAAATTTTGGCCAATATTGTCGCAGGGATGTTGATTGGTCTTGGCCTCCGATTTTTTAGACTAATGTGGCAACCGGCACACACGGAACATGGTATCTCCGGTGCCCACATTGCCTATATTTTATTCCAAAAGAGAAATTTTGGTCAATATTGTCGCAGGGATGTTGATTGGTCTTGGCCTCCGATTTTTGATCTAATGTGGCAACCGGCCCACACGGAACATGGCATCTCCGGTGCCCACATTGTCTATATTTTATTCCAAAAGAGAAATTTTGGCCAATGCTGACATAGTTAGTGATGCGCATGCACGGGGCGAGTGTTAGATACTGAAATAATAGCCAGCTGTTTTGATAAAATTTATTAAGGACTTGAATACCTGTTTTCTAATGGGGGGCTTAGGATTTAATATCGCTGGTAATGTTAAGGGAGTGTTGAGTTTTTTTAATTCGTTTCTAAGTGCCTCGCGTTGTGGGTAGTGTTTTGGGCATTCAAGTAGGACATGTTCTATTGTTTCTTCTACATTGTTGCATGCGGTACGGAGTGGTGAGGTGTTTTTTCAGAAGCATGGACAGATGTGATTTAAGTCCGGTTTTGCCTAGTCTTAATCTTGTGATGATGCGGTCATCACGCTTATTGTCTAACTGGAATCCCTGGATTTGTCTTTTCCCTCCATCAAGGATCTTATGTAACCATCGTCCACGTTCTTCTTCGTTCCATACCTTTTGCCACTTGCTATCTATTTTGCGTCTAATGATGGTGTTGAGTTCTTTACATCCTATCCTATTGGCACATCCTGTGTAGTTTTGGCAACACTGTCTTTGGCAGTTTTGTCGGCTGCTTCGTTGCCTCTGATGTTGACATGCGCGGGGACCCATGCTAAAATGGCGTCTATACCCTCGTTGTGTATTTGTGTACATATACATTCTATTTTGTGTATGAGATCAGGTCTACTGTCAGATTTAGAGTTCTCTATAGATACCAGTCCGCTTAAGGAATTACTAAGAATAACGGTGGATACCGGTCGGTTCTGGAGAACCCATTCGAGGGCCTTGATTATGGCGACTAATTCAGTGGTGTATACAGACATATTGTCTGGTAGTTTGTAACCTTCGTGAATGTCAAGTTCTGGTATAACGAACGCAGAACCTGTATTGTGACTTGTGTTTTTAGAGCCGTCTGTATATATTTTCAAGCAATTTTTCCAATGTGTGTCAATATATTCGAGGGCAGTGACCCTTATATGCTCTGGGTTGTCCTGTTTGGTGATGTAGCTATGTATATTCGTGTCCACGTGTGGTGTGATTAGTTGCCATGGTGGTCTATTGACCTTGTCAGTGTCAGAGATACAAGAGATTGGAATGTCGTGTTCTTCGAATAATCGTTCTATCGTGTAACCGAGTGGTGCGGAGTCTTTTTCCCATTTTGTTTGTAGGAATTCATATTCGGTTTTTGGGCCAAAAATTTTGTGGCATGGGTGGCTTTCGCCCTTGGCTATTGTTTTCCCTGCATATTTCATTGACAGCTCGTCTCGTCTTAGATGTAAGGGTTTTTCATTAGTTTCTATTTGTAGACTGCATAAAGGAGTTCCTTTGAACGCCCCGGTGGCTATTTTTAAGGCCGAATACTGAATGCTGTCTATTCTTTTCAAATGGGTCTTGCATGCTGATTGATAGGCGATTGAACCTTAGTCTATTTTGGATCTGATGAGTGTTTGATATAATTTGATTAAGCTTAGTTTATTGGCCCCCCAGTTGGTACCCGATACGCACCTCATAAGGTTCGGGTCTTTGTTACACTGAATAATTAATTGGTCAATGTGGTCTTCCCAAGTGAGTTTTCGGTCGAATATCATACCTAGGTATTTGACACTATTCTTAAACTCGATTTTCTGTCCTCCTAGTGATAGCGTGATGTCTGTGTTCTGTTTATTTGAGAATAGCACACCGGTAGTTTTGACAGCTGAAAATTTGAATCTCCATTTATCGGCCCAGTCGCTAACTGTATTCAGTACCTTTTGCATTATACTTGTTAATTTTTTTATCGAGCCAGCCGATTTCCACATGGCAGCATCGTCAGCAAAAAGTGATTGTTCAATTTCAGGATGTTTTGTGTCAATTTCGTTGGCCAGGCCATTAACCAGGATGTTAAAAAGGGCGGGGCTTATGACGCTGCCCTGTGGGGTGCCGTTATCTAGCTGGTGGTCCATGGATATGGTGTTACCAATACGAACTTTGAAATTGAAGGAAATTTTTTATCCAGTGTTGTATTCTTCCCTCAATTCCTAGGTTGTTTAATTGGGTGATAATCCCGTCCTGCCATACACGGTCAAAGGCCTTTTCTATATCCAAGAAAATTCCTAATGTATATTGGTGTTTGGCATTACCCTTTTTGATGGAGTGTTGTAGTCTGGCTATGTGGTCTAAAGTACTTGTTTTTTTCCGAAAACCGCTTTGTGTTTTGTTTAACAGGTTGTTGCTTTCCAGGTGATATTCAAGTCTGTTTTTGACCATGGTTTCCATAATTTTGCATAAATGGATGTGTCCCTCTAGATTCATATATAATAATGGGTCTCATGCATGTTACACTAGATGAAAGACAGCTGGTACTCCATTCCAGTGTCATATTGTCAACTGTAGTTATTGTCTCCATTTGATTGATTGAAATGTACTGTTCGGGTACGGATGTCGCGGGTTATCAACACAATGCTTTGTTAATATTCCGTTTAGGCCTGCACGCATGTACACGTCTTTGTTCAATTAATACATACATTATAGATACAAGCTCTATAATTCAGTGCCACTTTTGACTCTGATCAACGAAATGTTGCATGTTGATGTGTGAAATACACTAGAGTAGGCCAGGGATCGATACTCGCCCACTCCTTACCTCCGATGTTATGATTACTCTCAGTTAAACGGGTACAAAGCAGATTTTGGTTTATTTGACACATCTGTTGTGACAGTGACAGCTGTATATTTGTACCATATACCTGTGGTGATGTAAAATATATTTAAGAACAGCCAGTGTAATATAAAACCATAACGGATGGAGTCAGGGAAGAGAACTGAAGTCTTCATATATGCTCATTACCAGAAATGGCCTCAAACATTACGATTACTCCGAGCGGAACACCAGATATGGAGGTCAGTAATCAGAATGACGGCACTAGTGAATTTAGTCAGGGTGTGAATCTACACAAATGTGTACTCTGTCCATATACTACCTTGTTGAGAAGAAACCCATTAATCCACGAGAAATCACACGTTACGGAAAAGATATACAAATGTTCTCTGTGCTCGTACAGCTCTAAACGAAGAGCATGCTTACTGAAACACGAGCTAACTCATACTGGAGAGAAGAAACACCAATGTTCCATTTGTCCATTCAGATGTAGGGTTAAAGGAAATCTGCGAAAGCACGAAATCAGTCACACCGGTGAAAAGCCCTGCCAATGCCGGCTCTGTTCATTCAGATGTGGCCTAAAAGGAAACCTGAGGGTTCACGAGAGAACTCATACTGACGAAAAGCCATACAGGTGTCTCCTGTGCCCACACAAATGTGCTCAGAAAGGAACACTGAGGCAGCACGAGACAACCCACACTGGACCTGAAAAGCTATACCAATGTTCATACTGCCCGGAAAGAACATATGTTGAATCACGAAAGAACTCACACAGGTGAAAACTCTACAAATGTCCAGTCTGTCCATATACGTGTGTAGTGAAAGTAAGACTTATAAGGCACGAAAGAACTCATACTGGTGAAAAACCACACAAATGTCTACTCTGTTCATATACTTGTACAGAGAAAGGAAACCTGACAAAGCACGAAAGAACTCATACCAGTGAAAACCCATACAAATGCTCGTTCTGCTCTTATAGCTCTATCAGGGCATACTGTTTGAAGATGCACGAAAGAACAGTAGTAGGGTCTACGAATTTAAACGCTCTTTCTCCCCGGATGTAACTATGACGTCACAACTTCCTATGGTGGCGCCATCTGTACACTTTGGATGCAGGGGAGGTCACGGGGAGGTAACTCTGGGTCACTATAGTTCCGGCAAAGGGCCCCTGGGCATGTATTCATCCGCGGTGATGCGGTTTTGGCGGTGATGCGGTCGCGGAGGAAAAGTAGTCCCCAAAATTTAAATACGCTGCATGGTCCGATGGGGCCGAGTGAGGCACTTTTCAGGCATGTCATGGGTGTTTTCACAGAATAAATAAATAAATAAATTAATTAATTAATTAATTTTAATTAATTAATTTTAATTAATAAATAAATAAATAAATAAATAAATAAAAATAATAAAAAAAAGAGTGAAACTCTATACAACGAACCCGGGACTCGAACCCGGGTCCTCTTTATCCAAAGGCAGACACGTTATCCACTTCTCCACGAGTCCTATCGTATATTCCAACGTTAAAAATATCAATATATAAATCTTCGGCACATACTGGTGCACTGGTCAATGTTGAGTCTAATTTGTCTCAACTTACTTCTATACATTTGCGGTAGGTATGGTTGTTCGGATTTATTTTACTCGTCTCGTCATGTAGAACATTATGGAAAGTGTTGCGGAGCGAATTGGTGAAATTTTTGAAAAAAGTCACCGAGGTCTGTATATAGCTCCAAGGGAGACAACTCGTGCCTGGTCTATGACAGCCACTCGTGGAAGTGTTCGGCAATCTGTAGGGACCGCTAGTGGACCTATTGGGATGAGTTAGGTATCAAAGTGAAGCATTCGTGAGGAGGCATCTGATGGGCTGGGTGTGGGGTTGAAATATGGTCATTCTGCGCATGCGCGGTGGCCAAAGGGTATGCAAATAGACGTTTTGTTACCTAGGGCAGCCCCTAATGGTCCAATGGGGTCATATGAGGTATCACTGTGAAGCATTCGTAAAGGGGCATCTGATGGGCTGGGTGTGGGGTTGGAATATCGGCATTCTGCGCATGCGCGGTGGCCAAAAAGTATGAAAATAGTCGTTTTGGGAGCTAGGGGAGCCACTATTGGTCCGATTGGGTCGAGTGAGGTATCAATGTGAAGCATATGTGAAGGGGCATCTGATGGGCTGGGTGTGGGGTTGAAATATGGTCATTCTGCGCATGGCGGTGGCCAAAGGGTATGGAAATAGACGTTTTGTTACCTAGGGGAGCCCCTAATGGTCCAATGGGGTCATATGAGGTACCAAGGTGAAGCATTCGTAAAGGGGCATCTGATGGGCTGGATGTGGGTTTGGAATATCGGCATTCTGCGCATGCGCGGTGGCCAAAGGGTATGAAAATAGCCGTTTTGGGAGCTAGGGGAGCCACTATTGGTCCGATTGGGTCGAGTGAGGTATCAATGTGAAGCATATGTGGAGGGGCATCTGATGGGCTGGATGTGGGGTTGAACTAGCATCATTCTGCGCATGCGCGGTGGCCAAAGGGTATGAAAATAGACGTTTTGGGAGCTAGGGGAGCCACGAATGGTCCAATGGGGTCGAGTGAGGTATCAAAGTGAAGCATTCGTGAAGGGCATCTGATGGGTTGGGTGTGCCGTAGGAATATCATTCTGCGCATGCGCATACGAAATGCGGAGCTCTCGGCCAATCAGAAGCGAGTTTTTCAAATCCGTCACAGAGCTCTCAGCCAATCAGAAGCGAGTATTTTCACCCGGTGCATTATAGGCCATATCCAAGATGGCGGCACGTACGTTCAAGATGGCGGCACATCCGGTGTCGAAAACTGGCCATTTCGTCGGGATGTGGTCACCTAATGTCGAAAACTGGACCCTGTATGGGTTCCGCTAGACGTTTTGGAGCTAGGGGAGCCACTAATCATCCTTGGTCCGAATGCGTAGTGTGAGGTGTCATCTTGTAGCAACGCCCGCCAACGTCAAGCTTAGCGCTTCAACGCCCTGGTGAAATAGCTCAGAAGTTCTGATTTTCTAGATATTCCATGGAATTGTCACTAATTCTTCGAAATGCAGTGACGCCCGTGAACTCTCGTAGTTACGCCTTAACGCTCTAACATAACGCCTTGACCCCATGATATAGACCGGAGAGAGAACAAAAACAACAAGGATGAGACTTCAGAGAACAACAACAACAAGAAATTTTTTTTCATATAGTTTATTTTCCCCAAAGTTACATCATACCCACGCTGTGGGAGCCGCGTTGGGTATGTTTAGAACTCAAGAAAACTCTTGTCCAATCAGAGGCCGCCATTTGGCGCTACATCTGTTATATTCCTTCTTGTCCGTTAGATGTATTTTCGGCTGTTCTTGTCTGTCGCCATTTCAGAAATTCCATCTTTGCTCGCTGTGACCTAAGCTTCGTCGGGCAGGCCTGGATATTCTTCGGGCAGCATGTCCTGAAACAGTTGTTTGCGCATTCTGGTCGCATTTTCCAGGGCCTCGGTGGGTGGTAGTCCCATAGCCTCTTCCAAGTGACGCTTGGTCTTCATGATGGACCTGTGCGTGGGTCGCCTTTCATTTCAAGCGGTAGTAAGGTATACTGTTCATAGATCGCCATGGCTGTTTTCCTGATGCGGGGGCGCATTTGGGTGTACGCCTGTTGTAAATTATCCTCTCCGGCGTCCTCGATCGCTGCAGCGTAAGTATTGATAGCTGCTGTCACAATACGATCCCAGAAGGTAGGTTCTGCATCACTTTCCACGGACGTAGGCTGACTATCTGAGGTCAAGCTCTCCGTATCACTAGATAGACTCTCAGCAATCTCTGTTTCGGTATCAGTCGATACACTCTCAGCAGTCTCTGTATCAGCATCCGCCTCAACGGACTCTCCGGAGTCTTCAATCCCATGTATATTTTTCTGGTGTCGCATCATATCGTAATGTCTGGTGAACGTGCGTTCGCACTCAGTGCATGTATAAGCCATGTTGACGGTTGAACGTCGACTGTGCGAGTTTTTGGAAATACGCTTGCTTTTATAGACAGTAACGCCCATCAACGCTTAGCTTAACGCTTCAACGCCCTGGTGAATTAGCTCAGAAGCTCTGATTTTCATGGAATTAACACCAATTCATCGAAATGCATTGACGCCCGTCAACGCCCGTCGTTACGCCTTAACGCCCGTCTCAACGCCTTAACGCCCGTCTCAACGCCTTAACACACTTTCTTAACGCTTTAACGTCGTTTAATGATGCGTTCGAACAAATGTTTCTTTTGTGCTATTGCTCTGACATACGCCGCTTTCCAGTTCATGCTGGAGGTTTTCAACATCGGCGCTGTTCTTTCAATTTCCATATGGACTGGGTCCTTATCCAACAATTTCATATGGATCACGATGTCGACATACCGCTGACGTAAAGCCCGTCGTAGTCTGGGTGCCAATTCGACCAATACATAAGGACTGATGAGAAACACATGTTCATTCTTATATGTACAGACACCACCACCAACACCACCACCACACACTACCACCACACACACACACAAACACACACACACACACGCCCGATGGTGGTGGTGGTGGGAGCTCCCGTGTGGCAGAGCTCTTGGATCGGAGCTCTTGGAGCTCAACGCCTGTGGAGCTCAGATCTCGGAAGTGATATTTGCATACGACCTCTGTGAGGTCACCTCCGCTTCCATTCACGTGACCGGAACAGACCTTTGACCCCTGCGCGCGCTAACACTGACCTTCGACCCCGGCGCGCCGGGGTCAAAGGTCAGTTCCGGTCACGTGAACGGAAGCGGAGGTGATCTCACAGAGGTCGTATGCAAATGTCACTTCCGAGATCTGAGCTCCACAGGCGTTGAGCTCCAAGAGCTCCGATCCAAGAGCTCTGCCACACGGGAGTTCCCACCACCACCACCGGGCGTGGAGCTCTCGAAGCTCTGCCACACCGGGGTTACCACCACCACCACCACCACCACCACCACCACCGGGCGTTGACGCCGCGGTGGAAACCTTTACACCGCGCGCGCCGGGGTCAAAGGTCAGTTCCGGTCACGTGAACGGAAGCGGAAGTGACCTCACAGAGGTCGTATGCAAATGTCACTTCCGAGATCTGAGCTCCACAGGCTTTGAGCTCCAAGAGCTCCGATCCAAGAGCTCTGCCACACGGGAGTTCCCACCACCACCACCACCGGGCGTTGACGCCCGTCAACGCCCGGTGGTGGCGGTGGTGGTGGTGGTGGTGGTGTGTGTGTGTGTGTGTGTGGTAGTGTGTGGTGGTGGTGTCTGTACATATAAGAATGAACATGTGTCCCTCATCAGTCCTTATGTATTGGTCGACATATCAACATGTCGTGTACGTGTACGTTCTGTCAGAGAACCTTCTCTCGTCGCGATAGTATGATCAGGCACATTCAAGGCAAACACAACCAAGAGACACCACCGAGTCCCGCTATAGGTCCAGCAAGTGCAGTAGAGCATCCCTACACGATGACGGTGAGCGGCCCTACGGCATGTGGAAAGACGTCCTGGGTAATGAAGTTCTTAGAGGAAGGTGTGGCAACCCCAGCTCCGACACGTGTTGTTTCGTGTTATAGCCAATGGCAGCCCGCCTACGAAACTACGCGATTACAGAATGTGAGTTTCGTCCCAGGGATTCCTCATGACATAGACGAACCGTATTACTTTGACCCCGAGCAGACCAACGTGGTAGTGCTAGATGATCTGATGAGTGCGGCCAAGGACAATTCGAAAATCGCCGACCTATTCACCAAAGGGTCCCATCATCGCAATCTGTCCGTCATCTATTTGACCCAGAATCTCTTTCCTCAAGGGAAGGCGTCCAGAGATATTGCCTTGAACTGCCAATACTTTGTGTTGTTCTCCAACCCCATCGACAGAGCACAAATTCGTGTGTTTGGTAGTCGAATTTATCCTCAGAACATGGACCATTTCATGCAGGCGTTTCAAGAAGCGACAAGTCGTCCATACGGCTACCTGTTCGTAGATTTAAAAGCCCATACCCCCGAAGATAGCCGGCTGACGACCCACCTGCTACCCGGCGAGGAATCACCACAGCCCCTACACCATCCACCGAGTCCACATTTGGTGAAGCAGCAACCCATCCCCGTACAGCGGGCCTTCTTCATATCACCAGTCCCGGAATATCACCCAACCGTGAAGGCCCAACCCGAGGTTGAAGAACATAATGTGAACTCGAGGCCATGGAAGGATTTGTTCAAAGAAAGTATGGACGCCGAGATGGGCGAGATTTTGGAGGCCACAGGAAACAAGTTTCAACGCAAAGGGTATTCGAAAGAGGAAGCTGCAATTTTAGCCTATAACAGATTGGCACCCAGACTACGACGGGCTTTTCGTCAGCAGTATGTCGACTTACTGACCCATATGCAATTGTTGGATAAGGATCCAGTCCATATGGAAATTGAAAGAACAGCGTCGATGTTGAAAACCTCGGGCATGAACTGGAAAGCGGCGTATGTCAGAGCAATAGCGCAAAAGAAACATTTGTTCGAACGCATCATTAAACGTCGTTAAAGCGTTAACAAAGTGTGTTAAAGCGTTGAGACGAGCGTTAAGGCGTAACGACGGGCGTTGACGGGCGTCACTGCATTTCGATGAATTGATGTCAATTCCATGAAATCAGAGCTTCTGAGCTAATTCACCAGGGCGTTGAAGCGTTGAGCTAAGCGTTGATGACCGTTACTGTCTATAAAAGCGAGCGTATTCCCAAACACGCACAGTCGACGTTCAACCGTCAACATGGCTTATACTTGTTCTGAGTGTGAACGCACGTTCACCAGACATTACGATATGATGCGACACCAGAAAAATATACATGGATTGAAGACGCCGAGGAGCCCGTTGAGGCAGATACTGATACAGAGATTGATGAGAGTGCATCGACTGATACCGAATCCAAGATTGCTCACAGTATATCTACTGATATGGAGAGCTTGACCTCAGAGAGTCAGCCTACATCCCAGGAAAGTGAGGCAGAACCTACCTTCTGGGATCGTATTGTGACAGCAGCTATCAATACTCACGCTGAAGCGATCGAGGACGCCGGAGAGGATAATTTACAACAGACGTACACCCAAATGCGCTCGCGCATCAGGAAAACAGCCACGGCGATCTATGAACAGTATACCTTATTACCGCTTGAAATGAAAGGCGACCCCACGCACAGGTCCATCATGAAGACCAAGCGTCACTTGGAAGAGGCTATGGGGCTACCATCCACAGAGGCCCTGGAAAATGCGATCAGAATGCGCAAACAACTGTTTCAGGAAATGCTGCCCGAAGAATATCCAGGCCTGTCCGACGATGATTAGAATAAACGGTTCAGAATGAACATGACCGAAGAAGGAACTCTCTGAAATGGCGACTTCTGATTGGACAAGAATACATCTAACGGACAGAAACGAATAGGACAGATGCAAATGGCGGTCTCTGATTGGACAAGAGTCTTTCTTGAATTGTAAACATACCCAACGCGGCTCCCCCAGCGTGGGTATGTTATGATGGAGGGGAAAATAAACTATATGAAAAAAAACTTGTTGTTGTTGTTGTTCCCTCATGTGTCATCCTTGTTTTCTCTCTCCGGTCTATATCATGGCGTCAAGGCGCTAGCGGGACCCATACAGGGTGCAGTTTTCGACACTAGGTGACCACATCCCGAAGAAATGGCCAGTTTTCGTCACCGGATGTGCCGCCATCTTGAACACACGTGCCGCCATCTTGGATATGGCCCATAATGCACCGCGTCAAAATACTCGCTTCTGATTGGCTGAGAGCTCTGTGATGGATTTGAAATACTCGCTTCTGATTGGACGAGAGCTCCGCATTGCGTCTGCGCATGCGCAGAATGATATTCCTACCGCACACCCAACCCATCAGATGCCCCTTCACGAATGCTTCACTTTGATACCTCACTCGACCCCATTGGACCATTAGAGGCTCCCCTAGCTCCAAAACGGTTAGTTTCATATCCTTTGACCACCGCGCATGCGCAGAATGCCGATATTCCAACCCCACACCCAGCCCATTAGATGCCCCTTCACGAATGCTTCACTTTGATACCTCACTCGATCCCATTGGACCATTTGTGGCTCCCCTAGCTCCACCACGGCTATTTCCATACCCTTCGGCCACCGCGCATGCGCAGAATGCCGATACTTCAACCCCACACCCAGCCCATCAGAGGCTCCCTCACCTAGGCTTCACTTTAATACCTCACTCGATCCCATTGGACCATCAGGGGCTCCCTAGCTCCAACACGGCTATTTCCATACCCTTGGGCCACCGCGCATGCGCAGAATGCCGCTATTTCAACCCCACTAGTCCAGTCAGATGCCCCCTCACATAGGCTTCACATTGATACCTCACTCGACCCCACTGGACCAGTAGTAACTCCCCTAGCTCCAACACGGCTATTTCCATACCCTTGGGCCACCGCGCATGCGCAGAATGCCGTTATTTCAACCCCACACCCAGTCCATCAGAGGCCCCCTCACATAGGCTTCACTTTGATACCTCACTCGACCCCATCGGACCATTAGTGGCTTCGCTAGCTCCAACATGGCTATTTTCATACCCTTGGGCCACCGCGCATGCGCAGAATGACGCTAGTTCAACCCCACACCCAGTCCAGTCAGATGCCCCCTCACATAAGCTTCACTTTAATACCTCACTCGATCCCATTGGACCATCAGGGGCTCCCCTAGCTCCAACACGGCTATTTTCATACCCTTGGGCCACCGCGCATGCGCAGAATGACGCTATTTCAACCCCACACCCAGCCCATTAGATGCCCCTTCACATAAGCTTCACTTTGATACCTCACTCGACCCCATCGGACCATGCAGCGTATTTCCAGTCTAGGGACTACTTTTTCTCCGCGGAAGCTTTCTTCCGTGACCGCATCACCGCCAGACCGCATCACCGCGGAGGAATATACATACCCAGGGACCTTTGCCGGAACTATAGTCACCCAGAGTTACCTCCCCCTAGATTGGAACTCTTCTGTGTTGGAGGTGGGAAAGGTCAGTCACGTGACGTCATCTCATTTGCATAAATAATAGGGAATTTGCTGCATAAATAATAGGGAATTTGCTGCATAAATAATAGAGAATTTGCTGCATAAATAATAGGGAATTTGCTGTTTACCTACTACTTACGCAGGAGTAAATAATCCAGCAGTCCGTAATTACAGGCAAAGGTAGCACAGTATAACACCCACATAAAAAGCCAGTTTGAATTCCCTCCTGCATAACTAAGTGAAACGCTATTTATATTCTATGAGGCATTCCAGATCATTCTACAAATCAAGAAGCTTCTAGAATACACAGCATTGTCGCATCATCTGACCTAGATACAATTCACAATAGCCTTCGAGAAAGCTCCAGATGGCTGGCCCACATAATAGTACGTAAACAAGCTTACGTTAGCCCTATTATTCGAGAAACATCCACAATGTCTAATAATAGACTACAATACCATGACAAGTTTGACATTTATTGTTCACATAGCTGGTTTAGTGCACCGGTTCGGTGCTTGTTCCTCTCTAAAGAAATTCATTACTTCATCGCTGAATATGGCGGTATAACGATCGTCAACCATTTCCAGACATACGATTGGTTGGATGGACACATATTTCTGGGGCGTCACAGCGACAGCAAGCGATTCGCGCCTGCTAATAACTGTATATCTCGCGATAAACTCTTACGGAATGTGTGAAAAAATATGTTAACCCTACCTGGCCTGCGTTTTGGGGACCTGTCCCACTAGCGGCGGGGGCATTTCGGTTTCCCCTAAATATTTCCTTATCCCTAGAGCTAGGGAGCTGAAACATACCCCACTATACCCTTGGTTCCATCTCTTAACAGAAAATGTACCAAAAAATCCAAGATGACCGCTATCATGTCGTCACAGATGTTCATGTTCAAAACAGGCATATTTTGGGTCGATTTTCTTAATTCTCATTTATGGCATTTTCCGCAATAACTGCATGATAAATTAGTAAGTATTATTCTGGCGTGAAATAAAATAGTGTTTCCCCACTTTCCCTCACAGAAAAGCAGAAATTTTGAAGACAAATGACAAATATCCCCATGAACACTATCGTGAATTTATCCCTGATCCTCTACTCGGGGTAGGCTTAAAATGACCCCAATATGATTAACTACAAAGTCACGCTCAAATGATTGGCGTTCCGGAGAGAGGATAGACAGTCAGATAGGCCCAACGTGCTTCTCTTTC
Source organism: Hanleya hanleyi (assembly GCA_036873755.1). NCBI lineage: Eukaryota > Metazoa > Mollusca > Polyplacophora > Lepidopleurida > Hanleyidae > Hanleya > Hanleya hanleyi. The sequence continues at coordinate 26,420 of JAVTVY010056486.1, forward strand.
TGCATAAAACCGCCAGTGGGCTTCTGGTGTCAGGCGCCTGGCGCCACAGACGGTTGACGTGATTTCGAGTGCCATCAGATCACTAGCCACTCGGGCCACTAGCACAGTCTCGAATCAAATAGACTTTATAAACTAATAGACTTTACAACGAATGTCATATTAATTAAGAATACAGATCCGCGATACGGATTTGATATTTTTGAAACATCATGATGTCTTGCCGGCATAATTGTAAATTGTTGACCGATTCTCTCTTGCAGGAAAGTAGCCTATGTTCATATATACTATGATTGTCTTTTTTGAATTTGGTGCTGATGTTGTTATATGAAATATAGAATAGGTCTTTGGATTATGGATGCGGATATTCTTTAGTGGACGACGGCTGAATAATGAATGACGGACCAGAGGCTTGTAATAATCTGTATATTGTCTATTTATGTGCATTATATTAATTTATATGTAATAATTTGTTCTCAGTTTGTCCAATCAATGTCGTCGAGTCAAACAAGTTGACGCTGTATATAACTGCGTCACTGAAACTCCCATTCTTTTGTGGGACCCAGTGGGCTAGAGCGTCGGTTTGAGACCATCGGCTCATTAAGTGATTTTTAGATCACTTGTCTATGTAAAGCGAGCCTACTAAATGCTACCGCCGTCTGCCTGATGTTTACCTTTCTGTCCGATGTGTTTCGAATCGTTACCCGTGGAACTTTGTAGGCTTCATATCAAAGCGTGCATCTCCTTTTTTCATATGATGATATAATAAGCTTCGTCCAATGTGAGTGTTCATATCCTTCGCAACAATTGCAGCCCCCCCCCCCGAAAATGTGTGGAAGAGATAAAAATAGTTCAAATATGAAAGCCGGCTAAGACCATATCGCAACCTCGCCTTCATTTCCATATGGCGAGTCGGTGAGATAGCGAAGCGACAGAGCATGGTCACGAGTTTGAGAAGCAAGATAGTGAGATTGCGCAACAACGGAGCGAGGTTGAGAAGCGATTAAGCGAGAGAGCGACGCTAATTTAACCTCGAAACTTCGCTCCCTTGCTGCGTATTCTTGCTCCCTCGCCATCTCGCTACCTCCAAATCAATCTCGCTACCTCGCAATATCACTATGTCGCTGCCTCGATACTTCGCAGCGTCGCAGCCTCACTGCCTTTCCATCTTGCTGCGTGGTTACATCGCTGCCTCGCTACCTCGATGCCTCACAGCCTCGCTGCCTTGCTACCTGGCTGTCTCTCTGTTTTCACGGGTAGTGTCTCAGTGGACGAGAGCGTCATTCATGTATGGCCTGGCAGTTGTTGTATCAGACGACGTGGGTAAGAGCCCTATAAGATCACTTTGTTGTTGTTTTCTACTGGCACATGTATGTAACCAGTCTACCAAACTTTAACAAGCGTTTTGTGAGGCCGCCATTTTGCATTTACCTATGAACTTGCATATCCTCCTGTAGGACTGAGGGTTCATACCTCATGTAACGATAACGAGACAATGGGGACAACTACAGTGATCAGGGCTATTCAGCTACACAAAGACCTTCGGACTGAGCACATACTTTCAGTTCTCAGACTTGTCCTCTTTCAGATGCGCAAAGTCTTATATGTCGTTCGTATTTTTGTTTTCGGTAGAATTGCAGTTTCAACTGAGAGGAAACGGAAACAATTATGGATTAGTTGAAGCGAAGGAAGTGAACAGCTCAACAGAGTGGAATCTTGTCTGTGTGAAAGACGTGTTTAACCGGGAATGGGCGACTGTTTTGTGCAAGAAATTGAATTTTGAGAGGTAAATATTGGATGATGATACTATAAACAATCTCCAGTACACCAAGTATTTCTCCAGTTTTTTCATTTTCATGTATCATTAGCCTGTGGAAAAAAATGGAAGATATTCTTTAATGTTATTCCATTTTTCATCCGAAGACCAATGAAATTGTTTGTTTCGCGTTTAATAATTAGAATGGCAGAAAGTATGCTGAAAGTATGTATGTTGTTCTGAAACATCTCGTGATAAACACCGGATATACACAGAAAGAAAAT
>JAVTVY010056487.1:0-29322 GCA_036873755.1 Hanleya hanleyi
TTGGGATGGCTTTAAACTGAGAAACTTATTATTGCAAATTTTATTGTCCCATGTTAAATAGGAATTTGTAAACTGAAGACATCACCGTTGAAAGGCTACAAATAAAACTAGAACTCGTGGACTTCGAAAGGCTGCCGTTACCTGTGTGATTTTATGGTTTTGATGTTTGGCTGTGATCTTTAGAGAGTTTTTCCTATTTCCCAAAATTGGATCATGACGTGTATAGATTGTGTTATGTGTAATGCTTTAGTTACCTTTGACAGTCATAACAGGATGAAATGAATGAAGTATAATAATTTGATGATTTATTCCATTAATTATTTTGGAAAATTTTAATGAAAACCAGAGCGTCTGAAGTCTCCCGACGTTGAAACTAATTATTTGGCTTGGAACCTTAACATTCAGTACCCAGGATGAAAAGCATTCTCGAGTGATATCCTGTGGCAAGTTATCCACATAAAAAATTTGCAAAGAATCCGTTCAGGTTTTTTAAAGTTTATATCATCCAGAAGTAACTATTTTTTTAACTTGTCTTCCTGGTACTTCAGCTTGTCACCCCTACTGAAACTTTTTTTTTCACCATACTGTCATGTATTCCAACTAGTTTCTTCATTTTTTCAGGCATTGTAGAATTTGTATGTTTTTTGTTGTTGTTTTTTCTCGATCGGGAGACGTTGATGACACTGACAGATTTATCTCCTTCCTCTAGCTCTGCATTGCCAAGATCAATGTCCTCACTCCACGATGTTGACCATCATCCTAACGCATGGCCCGATCATACGTAGAAACTTATGCTCATAGCCATGCAGTAATGGATGATATCTGAGTATATTAGGGCATTTCCCAATTGGTCTCCTCCGATTGATCCCATGAGATCCGAAATCGGCGCAATCACATTCATAAAACGAGGACACACGTCCAGAAAGCCATCGACTGAAATGATCCCTTGGTGGGCCTCGAAATGCCCCTATCACAAAATAAAAGGCATATCATTTTCCTGTGATCTGTCACCGATGTTATTAATTTAAAATAGGTAAGGTCGTTAGTAATATAATTTTTCTTAAGAAAAACAAAGAAGCATGCTCCATTAGAGTGAGAACTAACATAGCTGATTCGCACAACTTCGTTTTGGTCTCGCATAGAATCCTCCAGTCTTGCGCCTCTGCACTCAAATGAGACTGATATGTCTGATGTCTGAGATGCCCAGGTCAAACTATTAAAATACAGATAATTTCAATGGCTCGTTTAAATGCGGTGGGCATGTGACTTGCTGCTTCAGGAACAACTTTCGAAGAAAATTATGTCCCTCCAGAAATATGTCCTTTGCAGCTGAGAGGTGGCACCGTGTGAAATACATGCCGAATCATAGCGATAAGCTAAGGGTAGTGTTAAGTGAAACGCCCTTAGCAAGCTAAGATGGATGTTGACTCAGTGGGCTCATTTCTCTCAACAGACTGTTCCACTATTAGGGAGTTCAGTGTAATATGTCAATAAACATGACAAAATGTTCAATTATGAGATTAAATTTGTTGGAATAATATTTTCTTAGATATAATAACGGCAGGGGGGGGGGGGTTTAGGCACTTTTTCATCTAGGTAACTCAGATTTTTTGAGAAATTTTTAACTTGAGATTTGCCCCAAACAATTGAGCTTTTTATCGATGGGAAAATGCGCGCCAAACACGCGCAAAAAAAATTGTGTTATATTGGATAAATATTGAATTCTCCAAGAGATAAGTCGAGTTCCCAAACGAAAATGTTGAATTGTCGTGACAAATAATCAAGCAAGATAATTGTTGTTGTTGTTGCCTTCACTCGATCAACTCGCGAGTGCTACGTTAGCGTGTCTGGAGCAAGTCAAAATCGGCATGGGCAACGCAACGTTCATGTTCGTGTGTTATCTGGCCCCGCGTTGGCAAGCACGATTATTTTCCAATTAAAATACTCAGTGACAAAGTTTTATTCAGCTTGTATTCTCCGCAATAAAACGTAGCAAACACTCGGCTTGTTATGGATTAGTTATCGAATTGATGTTGCCAGGCATGAACAGTCGATAGAAATATAAGCTGATCGCGCCAGATCGTGCCAGTCAATCTAACGAACTTCATTTTATTTATCCATTAGCTTTGCCTTTCAAGCAAGGTACTTTATTTGCTAATCACAGCGCCCTCAACGAGCAGATCAATTACATAAAGGGAGATCACTTCCAAGCAGCTCTCGTAAAAGTCTCACGAGAGCCCATTTATCAGTATGCGCAAAGACGTTTCCGTGCAAGTTCTGCCTTTTTGCAAACCGGAAGTTTAGAATTTTAGATGAACAATTTTGGCTTGAAAGACAGACTTCCCTTCATCTGAGACAGCCCAAATTGTTACGAATTTCCAGATCAATATCTTCTCCACATTTGGTCCTGTGACCGTAAGTCCCAACTCTGCTTTGTTTTTTCACAATCTTGCGGACAAGGCAATTTTCCCCCCCATGAGACCAAACTGATGCAATAAGGCTGCACGCTTCGCGGCAGCCTTAAAAATCTAATATGGCCATTGTAAACGGATGGCTTGTTGCCTAACCACTGCATAGCATCACATGGGCAATGACGTCATTTAGTGCTCCTGTAGGTAAAGATTTTGATCTGGGGACGTTCATATTGTCTTTCGCTTCTGCAACTGCCATGCTCCATAATTTGTGAAAACTGTCCATTTATTTTTTCTGCTCTCATTGCTTTCATTAGAGCCCCAATTTTCAGAGAATGTCCTCCCTATACCCTTCTTTTCCTTTCTACAATATTTCAAGTGATATTTAAATAACACAAGGGCAAAAGGAGGATTGACTCCTGATCATAGGGTAAGGTGCTGACCAGAAAAGGAAGATTATTTTTTAAAGAAAAAGGCTGTCTGTTTACAAAGTAGTAGTTGTTGTACAAAACAAAATCCTCCCCAAGCCCCTCATTTTGTCTTTGAACTGCTAAAATGTTATTGTGAATTCGAGTCTACTTTTCTCGACACTGCACGTTCGAAGATTCTGTATGTTTTAAGACCATATTGAAAGATGATTTGGGGGAAGAGAAATAGCTTCATTGATCATAGAACAATCAGCCCATGTTAAAAAGTTACAACCACTGAATTCATCCACATGGCTGGCTTTGGTAGCAGACTGGCTCTACGACATGAGAGATAACTCTTTTGCACAACACATGTATGCTGTATTCCTCAGCAAGTAAGAAAATATTTGCTTGTCATCGCGGCGATTAAATTTTTGGCCTTTACTCGCCAACTGGCTAACCACTGTAGTCTCGAGATCGAGCTCTCTAGCCGTGAAAGGCACGATCTTGACGTCATTTATACCCACGTGACGTTGGGCCAAGGTTAGATACCGGACAATGCTTTAACAATGGCTATACTGAAAACTTTGGAAAATACATATCATATAGTGGCTTTCGAAGTACTGAAAATCCAAACAACTTGAAGAGGTCATCACCTGACAGATATAAATATGGCATTTGCGAACAGAAGGCATCGCCTGTGAAGGTCCGTGAATAAAATAATACAGCATTGCTACTGCAAAGAGATGGTTCATTGCCTAACCTCAGTGTAACGTCACATGGGCAATGGCATCATTTCGTGCCTTTCACAGCGAGATTTCGATCTTGGGACGGTCTTACTGACTTTGATCAAAGAGATACATACGTACCTCTGACATAGTTCCTGATAAGTTTCCTTAAATGGTCGATGTGAGAAGGGTCGTAATTGGGTATTTTCCTCATGTTGTTGTTGCGCACAGCCAAGATAGTCTCCAGCATAAACTTCACTCGGGACCTTCAAAATACGAGAGAAGACAGGAGGCCAGCGATATCACGTTAAAACTCAAACCTCATTCAAATATAGCACCTGATGCCAAAGGCCATGACATTTGAAATTTTATTATGTCATACCACCATGTAACATGAGGCAATGTCTTCAGCTGCCTTTTCTGTTTTAGAGCAGTTGACCGAAATCGAACTTCCCAAGTAACTGTCGTAATTACTTACTTTTCCCACCGAAAAAGCCTTGTCATCACATATTATATAATGTATAATTTCACAATGAGTGCACTAGCTATGCAGGGTGCGAAATAGCCCTTTGCCCGGTTGCCCGGAGCAACCTAAATTTCCTTTGGGCAACCAAATTCTGTCCAAATTGCAATGCATTTGGATGTGTTGGTTGCCTGTGCTTGTCGATGGGCAACTAGAATTTGTTTGTCTATTTCATACCCTGCTATGCTTTGCTTAATCCTCTTGCTTATTCTTCTATACAATATACTGGATGCATCTTCCATTACTCTTTTTAATAGTATACAGATAAAGACTTCCTATGTCAATCATACTCAATAAAGACCAAATGTGCCTGTGAACTGACACTACGACATTATAACACAGCTCTGAGAATGAAAAAATGGGCCAGATAGGTTTAAACTCACTTGTCTATAAACTCTGAACTATCTACAGCATTAGCTTTGGACTGTATTTGTACAATGGCTTCCTTCAGAGCACTGGGATCGTCTTTTCTCAATGTAAAACCAACATCTGAAAAAAATACAAGAACAAAATTCAAAATAAAACTTACCATTAGCAAACAGGTCCCCCACTGGGCAGCCTGACTGTTATTTACAATTTAACCTCTGTGACCTTTGAAAATAGGTCAAGGTTAATACAGAGTGAACATGACCTAGATTTCTTGATAAGGCAGCATTGTGCCAAATATCAAGTCTCCAGCTTCCTGTTCTTGAGATATAGTACATTCACAATATTATGCTATTCACATTCTGAGTGACCTTTGAAAAAAGGTCAATATCTGGTGACATTTTTTCTTAAATATTGTTTTCACAGGCATATACATGTAAGATCACTATTCATATTCTGACCTCTACACGATCTTTGAAGATAGGTCAAGGCAGTCCGGAGTGTCGAGTCGAGATGAGTGAGTGAGTGAGTGAGTGGGATTTAATGTCGCTTTCATCAGCCCGGAGTGAACATGGCCTAACATGCCTAATGGCTTCAATAAGACGGCACTGTGGCAGATTCCAAGGCTTTAACACTATTCACATTTTGACCTCTGTGACCTTGAAAATAGGTCAAGGTCGGTCCTGAGTGAACTTGGTCAAGAGGCCCCATAAGACAGCACTGTGCAAAACCAAGGCTCTAGCTCTATTTGTTTCTTAGATATTCTGTTCACAATTGACCCTCACTGATATTCGCATTTTAAAATTCTGTGACTTTTGAAAATAGGTCAAGGTCAGTCCTGGGTAAACTTGACCTAGAGGCCCCCATAAGACAAAATTGTGCCACATATCAACGCTATTGGTTTATTTGCCCTTTATGTGGTGTTAGCAAGGGACTGTATGGTAATTTCCCTATTAATTCACCTTCCAAATTTAATTCGAAAATGGCCGATTTTTCCCCTGTCGTGATTTTGTCCATCCTAATAAAACGAAAACGGGAGCATTTTCAATATACCCGTGAAACAATAAATTCGAACACTCCCGTTTTCGCCACGGAGTTCGTGCCGATGAAAGTAAAGTGAATATGTTACTAGAATCTCATATAGTATATCGCCGCATGCTATTATTTGTAAACGCAGAGAAACAACAGGGAATGGTACAATATAATCAGACTGAATTACTATTACTTACAGTCTATAAGGAAAAAAATTGATTCAATTAACTCCGCAGTCCTGTAATTTTATCCTAACTTGATCGCGTTTCGCCGCAGTCGGGAAAAATATATATGGTAGTCCCCCGCACGTGGTCGAGTGTCTGCACACGGCCCGCTATTGAATTGAATACACATGAGTACATTGTATCTTCCGCAGAAAATCCAAGGAAGTCTTCATCATCAGAGTCGACCAACTGAAACTCTTGGGGTTGTGACACTGGCCATAAGGCAAAACACACCTGCTTATTTAGATAATTAGATAAACTTAAAATGAAAAAGTTTTAACAAAATACACCTATCGTTTAACGCAACATAGACCATGTAGACAGGAAATCACACAGTTGACAAACGTCAGTTTTCCCCACCAGGGAAACAAATTTTGCGATGTGAAGCGCCGACAACAATCATCTCTGCATGTGCTCTGTTTTGTTCAAATATAGTTATCATAAAGACTTACCTCTTTCCCGTTTAGTTAAATATTTTATTGTTAATGAAAATACTTCTTATGAATACCCACGAACTTACCGATATTCCAACAATAAAAATTCTTTGAAATTACACCCCGCATTTTTACACCAAGAATCAAAACATCGCTATCGCCATTCCATTACTCTAATTCTAAACAAATTTGAGAAACATTTAAACGGCAATAGGTAAAGTTTCTGAGATGAGAACCTACCAGTAGCTAATTAATATTCAGAACGATATCATACTTCGACCCCATACTTTTAGTAAAATGTGACTGTACCGGTACCGTAATAGATATTCTCATACTTGAAACAAATCAAAACCTGTATTGCCGACTGACACTCGGTTCTCTTGTACAATCCGCCGTTAATTCTACATTCATTTCGTTTCATAGGTCCGGGATATTTATTCAAGTCCTGGATGATGTGTGTAAAATCATGCACAGTGAAGACCAAAAAGTCTATGGCAGTCCGCTTATCTGTCTAAAGCTTCGTGATACAGGCCTACACAAATTTGCCGTTGGTTCATTTTCAGGGTTCACAACAACAACATTGACATACCGAACGACTCGAACATGGAATACTCTAATTTATTAATTGACTGTGTATGTTATTACCCGAATACAGTGTAAAACGGCCTGTCCATACGTCATGTCGAACTCGACTTGTATTGGCCGAGTTGTATCGGCCGAGTTGAAAGCTGTATTCAATGGTATTGGCCGGGTTGAATGTTGTATTGGCCGAGGTCAACGAGTGCAGCCATAACTAGCAGTAAGGACCGACGACTGGAAAAACAGACGACAGCAGTGTTGTTTGTTCAGCGCGATGGCGAGCGCAGAGCGTGTTATTCAAGGGTTAGTGGGTGGAATTTTAGAGCTTGAGGAGATATGTGGATACGATTTAAAACGATTTAAACCTGTTACAGATCAAGAAACGGATGCTGCCACTCAAGCTCGGAAAAACAAGAACACGGCCAGTAAATGTCAATTAATAAAAATATTATGAATCGATTGTTTTCGTATAGCCTTAGTATTGACCTACGGCGACCCTCAGGTCAACACGAAGGCAATACGAAAACAATCGATTAATAACATATAATGTGTTACCAGAAGTGAATGAAAATCCACTTCTGGTGTTACGTGTATAGTTTTATATTTTCTGAATATTCTTTCAATTCCATGTCTGTTAGGTTTCATAATATAGATCATAGCTAATACTGAACAAAAAGGAAGGAATACGTTCAATGTTTTGGCCTACTTTTACGATGTTATTATGGACGCGAATTTACGGACGTCAGCTCAAAAATCTGCATGATCTTGCTAAACTTGTCACTCGATCAATATGCTTGACTCGAATAAAATTTGATGCCTTTATCAGGGTAGAGGAGATTTTCTGACATCAGACACTGCCTTTTATGGAAACTATGATGAGATATCAAAGTTAATACACGGTAATAAATACGATCACTACGACCACGGCAAAGCGGTCCGCCATTTTGGATCTTCCGTGAAAGTCGGCGCGACATTTAATTCGAACACTCACGTTTTTCTGGAATTCGCCCATAAATAATTCGAAAGTAGCCAATTTTTGGAGTGGTGAGTTTCATCACTACATCGCGAATTAATAGGGAAATTACCGTAACCCCTATTTACATTTTGACCTGTGACCTTTAAAAATAGGTCAAGGTCAGACCTGAGTGAAATTAACTTAGAGGACACCATAAGACAGCAGTGAATTGAAGATCCATGCTCTAGCCCTCTATTTTATGGAGATATTGCATGCACAACATTTGGCATGGACGGATGGAGGAACAGCATTTTACCATAGTCTCTTATCTCAATTAAGTGGCGGGTGACAATGAAATGAAATGATAAAATAAACTATAATTCCCAGAGTAGAATATGTTTTCAGGAATTGAATGTAACATGTTCATCACAAATAAACCACTGGACAGACATTGAAAATAATGGATTCAGTTCATTAGCCTTGTAATCCTCGGAATAGTGTCACAAACTGATGTACAGATTGACACCTCAAGCAGGAATGTCTTTCAGGAGGTAACCAATCCCTTTTGGCTATTTCCCTGGCTGGGTTTGGAAAGAACAGCCAATCACAATAAATATGTATTCTTTGAAACATCCACAAAAATTAGTAATAACTCTTGAGGGCTTAGTCAACCAAGTGTTGTTGTTATCGAGTATTTAAGAAACTGCTGAAGAGCATATTAGTTACTGGACCCATGTAAAAGTTAAATACTGAAAGTGCAGGCCTGAACCAATCCAAATTATACACAATACAGACAAAAAGAAAAGGTCAATACAAATATTGACATATAGGTGGTTAATTTGTCAATGTCAAGTGTCAGTTGACAATGAATTTCAAACAATTTGAGATTGCCAAATATATGGTTACAAATTCAGCACCTATGTCAATATTTGTATAAATCTTCCTTTTTCTGTAACTGCTGTGCTTTCCAAGCTTCTTTCGTATTGCGTGTACGGTAATTCCCCTAATAATTTGATCACCGGAAGTGCAACAAAAAGGGCTTATATCTGAAAATATTCTTGATGGCACCATGTACAAGGTGTCCTATTTTGTCATTATATGGCTTTTCTTCAATTTGAATGAAGAATGAGAATGTTACTTTTTCTCTATGTTTGGATAACAGAGTTGAAAAGTGAACTTCCTGTGATTGAATTATTAGGGGAATTACCGTAATTTGGATTGTCCATAGCGACACTGTGACAGCCTATTGGTAAGGTTTTCATGTTATTGTTTGTGTTTCATGCTTACACTTTCAGTTTGGTAATCCCTCTAATAATTCACCCCCCCCCCCACCCCTATCAAAATTCAATCACCCCCAATTTTGAGAACAAAATTCAATCAGCTGTTCCAATAAATTTGATTTCACTTTAAGATCATTTAGATAATGAAGAAATAATGGATTATCTGCATGATTTTTAACCATTTTTTCAACTTCCTGTTCTAATAAATTTGATCACCCCTTGACTTTATACGGCAAAATATCACTTATGGTCCCAAACCCTGGTGACGTATTATAGTTCTCTCAATCACGTGATGAATTGTGTATTCATTCATCTGTATGACAGGTGAACACTTCCAGAAATCTAACATCGCTTATATGGAACACGAAACCAAATAAGTTGTCATTGTCAAAGCAAAGTACATGTGCCGCAAGCCATGAAGTCATATATGTAACCCGATATGTAATCAAATAGAAGCTTGCTCTTTCGACTGTGCCAGTCCAGGGACCTCACGCTGGCAAATAAGTTGATGCCATGTTTATATTTACATGAAGGAGGTGACAGGCTGATTGAATTGTACAAAGATCTCCACCAGCCATTTAATTGGCATGGATGTTGGGGGCCTGCATTGCATCAAGGGATAGAAGTGAGATTTTATTGTCATGGATGTAGGGGGCTTACATCATCAGGCTTAAAGGTTATACCAAATGACTCTATACTACTTTGCATTATACCCGGTAGTGTTCCAAACGACAAATTAGTATTTTTTTCTTGAATAATGTCGTCGAAGTGGGTTTTAGGACACGAATAGCACACATGTGGGAGAAACCGTATTGGAGCCATGACCTCCGGTGCCTGACGTCACAACCTGATTACGATTGCACCGTAAACGTCATAGTCTATGACGTCGGGCGTTGTTACGAAAGATTCACCCAACTGTGGGAGTTCTAGCGTGACGTCGCTGACATTTTGACGTCACAACAGGCATTTGACCGAGATCGTAATCAGGTTGTGACGTCACAGGTCAAGCGATCACAGCTTTCGCCGTTTTGAAAGGGGCGTGAAATTGTCGCACTTTACTGCTGCTATTTCCAACCTTGAGCAGTTTGAAAACATACAAAAATGTAAAACAAGTCTATATAATCACCTCTACAACAATTTAGCACAAAAAAGTAGCAGATTTTGAGACCATTTTGTATAACCTTTAAGGACAATTGATACTGAATTATTAGACGGATTACCATATTTAACATTTACACAGCACCAGGAACTAATTGCGCTACACACGCAATGCCATTATCTTCAGGCATACGCTGTTCAGCATTTTCCAAAGTACTCTGTAACAACAACAACACTCGGTTCACTGAGCCCTTAAACATAGAAACAAAGAAACAGAGTTTACAAAAAGTTATATTACACAATTAAAACTTACTCTTTAGTAACAGCAGAATTAGTTCAATATCTTTTGCTCCAAAATTTTCTGTCAATTGATTGAGGATGTCAAACACCAGACGATTGTGTATAACCTACAAGAAAATAGCAGGAATGAATTAAATATAAAAATTGATATGAGGAAAAGTAAATAATTCAACAAATTTCTGAGAAATCTTCTGTAACAGAGAGGTACATGTACTGCAAGTCTGAAAATAAAGCACAAGACATTGCGTCTACCATAACTGGTGCTGCTGCTGCGGGGGACGCAGACCTCTATGGTGGAGTTTTTTGGGTCGATGATAATGATATCCCATATCGTTGATTAAGAGTATGATTTTGAAAAAGGAGATCTGTCTGACAATATATATGTAACTCCGAAGAATGATATCATGGTTATAATGATCTATATTTCAACTTAATTCAAAGTCATTTTCAAGAGGCACAAATTCCACTCGCGGGAAGTTTTAATCTTCAGATAATGAATCAGCATTGACCCTATGAACTTCATACTAACACCATGAGCTGTTTAATTGTTTTTGTCACGTATTGTATAGTATTGTTTTAGTCTGCAGTGTTCACTGTCCTTAATGTATATATATCCTATGTCTCACTTGCTCCAATTTGTATCTTGAAAATGACTTTGAATTAAGTTGAAATATAGATCATTATAACCATGCTATCATTCTTCGGAGTTACATATATATTGTTATTCGTGAAACTCTTCTGTGGCACAAATGGAGATCTGTCTGATGAACCATACATCCCACAAGTCGATCAGTTCAACAGTTCTGAAGTTATTGTCCGGACGATATTAAACTACTGAAAATCCAAGACAGCTGGCAGTTATCTTGTATTACACAGGTAACTGAAAAGAAATCCCAACTGTCCTCTCAGTGATGTCAAGACACTCTCCAAGTTTGAAGTTGATCAGTCTCGAGTTATTGCCCGGAGAAGTTCCATGCACTTAGAATTCAAGATGGCTGACCCTGGCCATCTTGGATTATGCAGGTAACTGAAAAGCAATCCCAACTGTCCTCTCACTGCATGATGTCAATTCTCTCTCCAAGTTGAAAGTTGATCAGTTCAATAGTTCTCAAGTTATTGGTCCGACAAAAAATGTGTAACGATCCAAATGCTGACAATGCAAGATGTCTGATGGTGGCCATCTTGGATTACACAGGTGACTGAAAAGCAATCCCAACCGTCCTCTCACCAATGTCAAGACACTCTGCAAGTTTGAATTTGATCAGTTCAAATATTCTCGATTTATTGCCCAGATAAGTTTCAAGCACTTAAAATCCAAGATGGCTGACAGTGGCCATCTTGGATTAGGAAGGAAATCGAACAGTCCTCTCACCGATGTCAAGCCACTCCCCAAGGTTGAAGTTGATCAGTTCAATCATTCTCTAGTTACTGTACGGGCAAGATCAAACTGCTGAAATCTCAGATGATAGGCAGCCATCTTGTAGTACACAGGTAAACTGAAAAGCATGTCAACCATCCTGTCACCAATGTCAAGACACTCTCCAAATTTAAAGTCGATTGGTTCAATAGTTCTCGAATTTTCAGTCGGACAAGAAATGTGTAAAGATGCAAGATGGCTGATGGCAGCCATCTTGGATTATACAGGTAACTGAAAAGCAATCCCAACTGTTCTCTCACTGATGTCAAGGCACTCTCCAAGTTTGAAGTCGATCGGTTGAATAGTTCTCGAGTTATTGGTCAGACAAGAAATGTGTACTGCTGAAATCTAAGATGGCTGATGGTGGCCATCTTGGATTACGCAAGTAACTGAAAATCCAAACAGTCCTCTCACCGATGTTGAGACACTTTCCAGGTTTGAAGTCGATCGGTTCAATAGATCTTCCAGTTATTGGTCAGAAAAGAAATGTGTAAAGATACAATTGCTGAAATCTAAGATGGCTGATGGCGGCCACCTTAGAAAATGCAGGTAACTGAAAAGCAATCCCAACCGTCCTCTAACTGATGTCAAGACACTCTGCAAGTTTGAAGTTGATCGGCGCCATGGTTCTCGAGTTATTGGTCAGACAAGAAATGTGTAACGGAAAGATGTAATAACAGAATTATGGAAGCCAGGTGTTTCTAAGTCCCTCGCCCCAGTTATGTGGCAAGGGACAAAAAATATACAGAAATTAAAAAAAAAAATAGGAAAAAATTTGTGCAAAAAACAAATATTTCAGACTGAAATTTGAAATTTAATTTAAAAATTGGAAATTGAAATATGAAGGTATGGGTTGGGCAATGCATTGAATGAGTGTGGCACGATGTAAGCTCCCAGAATATATGAAAGTATGAGGTTGGGCAAGACTTACATGTAGTTCTTATGACTTCATGACAGTAAGCTAGCATCATTTTCCACCATCCTTCCACCATTCATGCTGCATTTAATTGATGCCCCGGGGGTGGAGACATAAAGGTAGTGATGGGTTGAGTAAGTGTTGCATGTAAAGCTTCCAGAAAATATGAGGATAGGAGCGGACGTGGCGTACTTTAGGAGAGGGTGGGGCTTGGTGCCTCGGGGTGCAGATATCCTCCTGAAGGTAGTGGATGAGTTGAATAAGTGTAGCATGATGTAAGCTCCCCGGATATATAGGGTAGGGGGTCGGGCGACGCTTACTTTAGGAGGAGAGTGGGGCTTGGTGCCGCGGGGGTGGGGATAGGCTCCCGAAGGTAGTGGATGGGTTGGATAAGTGTAGTATGATGTAAGCATCCGGAATATACAGGGCTCGCGAATTAGCTAGCCCGACGTCCTGGGACAACCAAAAATTACGCCGGGCAAGTAAATCTGGCAAACTGTCTGCCCGACGGGCAATCAGAAATTTAGCTGTAATTGTCAATGCTACTGGTTAAAATATGTTGTTCCTTGCTGTAGTCGGCCGACTCGACTGCCTATCAGCGTCAGTCTCAACTCTAACTATCGTGGTGAAAGTGAAAGCCATGCCGTCGGCCATAACTGGAAAAACCCTGTGGGTATCCCACCATGCGCCACGTAAACACGCGTCACGGAATCTCCTTCGCGACGACCTGGTTACGGACTAGTATCGGCCAATCAACGCAGACTTCATCATTTTGCGCGGGACGGACCACATTGTCAGTGCAGTGAGTTGACAAGACGTTTAAAATGGACAAGTATCTGGCTAATCGTGAACTCCCATTGACAGGGGAAGACGGGGGATAAACGTCTGCGAGAGAATACTGACCGTAAGGATCAGGACTATGAACGAAAACAAAAGCGGGCGTTTGTGCCTTCATGGGTGAAGGAATACTTTTGGCTGGAGTACGATGATCAAAGAGCTGAAATGTTCTGTCGAGTGTGTAGGCGATTTCCTCAGCTGGCGGATGCGAACAATCTGTTCTTGCCTGGAATGAATCATTTCCGCAAGGACCTGGTTCGAACACAATTGTTCTATCCACTACAAGAGGTGTTAAAAAATCTTTGTTTTTATTTATATCACGTTCTCATCCGCAAATTCAAGTCAAATCTGAAACTCGGTAGTAAAGCCATCTGTGGTCCATAAAGAATTTCTATATATTGGTGAACTTCAGGTTACACATTATCATTCGGGCTAGTAAAAATATTTTCGGGCAAGTGAATTTGTACTACTGGCTGCCCGAAGGGCAACTAGATTTTTTTATATTTTGCGAGCCCTGTATATCCACGTGAATTGTTGTACGAGCGTAATTCCCAAACATTTATGTATTTTTATGATCGAGTTTGTAAAAGATCACACATGCAAAAACTTTTCCACACAGCGCAAAGCACCCTGGGAGAAGATGCTCAAACTATTTTCTAGCAGATTACCTCACTTCCGGGTGTTTCAATATGCCAATATATATCACGGCCCACGAAATATAAAAGAGTGGGACGACTTCTCTTATGCAGTTATGCTGCTTCCACATTGGATTAGCCAAAGCAAGTCAATGATATCAGAGATTCTGAGGTTTGTGTGCGGCAAGAACAACAAATTTACATGGAACAACAACAACAACGTCAAATATTATCGGTGTCCCCAAAAAATCCAGATATGACAGAAATCATCCCCAGATGCATAGACCTTTTACATGGACAATGTTGGTAACTTTTGATCCCCTTCTCATCTAATATCTTCCAGATCACCCTGAAGTGTTAACATTTGAAATACTTTGAAATTGCCACCATTCTAGACTAGAGTCAGAACACAAACAGAAACACTCGCTAAACAACTGTGTGAGAAATATAGATAATGTATCTCAGAATCATTAACAATTGCTAAACAACTGTATAAGATATATAAATATTGTACCTCAGAATCATTAACAATTGCTAAACAACTGTATAAGATATATAAATATTGTACCTCAGAATCATTAACAATTGCTAAACAACTGTATAAGATATATAAATATTGTACCTCAGAATCATTTTGAGTCTGAATATTTCTAGATTTTTTATCGTCTCCTCTTGGTTTGGGACTCGGGCCACTAGTTGTTTAAGGGCTTTAATAATACTGGATAGGGCGTCATTTTTAGCTTCTGTTTTTGACTCCTTTTTCAACTCGTCATCCGTCAAAGAATCCAAAAACTGTGGAACAATTTCCTGCAAAATGGAAAAAAGTGACATTTTTTAGATGTTAATAAATGATTACATGAGTTATGTTATATAGAATACTTAACCAAAATCAGAAGACAAATTGTAAACTGTATGTTGAAAAGTGCTCAAAAGCAGAAGTGATCCAGGAGTTTGAAACACACAAATAGGTCACCTTTTGGGTGATGCAATGAGGATGGCTGGACTTCAGCTGGACATAGTTAGGGTTCATAATCCATTCACAGAGGAAGTGGCTGCTTTAAATGTGTATGTTATGATGTATCATTTCTATGCTTTCAGAATACATGTATTTAGGATATGAGATTGGGCGAAAATTAGTTTAGGAATAAGGGTTGAGGCACACAGGGGTAAAAGTGTTTGATGTCAAGTATTTTAATGTATCATGTCATTTAAATCATGTTCCATTTGCCTTATATTTCCATTGTTAGTGTTAAAATTTTGTTTTAAGGTAAAAAGAATGTGTAACGATCCAACTGCTGACAATGCAAGAAATCTGATGGGGGCCATCTTGGATTACACAGGTAACTGAAAAGCAATCTCAACCGTTCTCTCGCTGGAAGTTGATCAGTTCAATTATTCTTGATTTATTGTCCAGACAAGATCCAAGCACTTAAAATTCAAGATGGCTTACAGTGGCCATCTTGGATTATGCAGGTAACTGAAAAGCAATCCCAACTGTCCTTTCACCAATGTCAAGCCACTTTCCAAGTTTAAAGTTGATCGGTTCAATTGTTCTCGAGTGAATGACCGGACAAGATCAAACTGCTGAAATCCAAGATGCCATCTTGGAGTACACAGTTAACTGAAAAGCATGCCAACCGTCCTCTCACCGATGTCAAGACACTCTCCAAATTTGAAGTCGATTGGTTCAATAGTTTTCAAGCTTTTGGTCGGACAAGAAATGCATAAAGATCCGACAATGCAAGATGGCTGATGGCAGCCATCTTGGATTATACAGGTAACTAAAAAGCAATCTCAACTGTTCCTTCACCGATGTCAAGGTACTCCCCAAGTTTGAAGTTGATCAGTTCAAAAGTTACCGAGTAATTGACTGGACAGGAAATGTGTCAAGATCCAACTGCTGACAATTCAAGATGGTGGATGACAGCCATTTTGGGATACACAGATAACTGAAAAACAATATCAAACGTCCTGTCATCAATGTTAAGACACTCTCCAAGTTTGAATACGATCGTTTGAATAGTTCTCGAGTTATTGGTCGGACAAGAAATGTGAGAAGATACAACAGCTGAAATCCAAGATGGCTGATGGTTGTCATCTTAGATTACGCAGGTACCTGAAAAGCAATCCCAACTGTCCACTCGCCGATGTGAAGACACTCTTCAAGTTTGAAGTCGATCGGTTTAATAGTTCTCGAGTTATTGGTCGGACAAGAAATGTGTGTAGATACAACTGCTGAAATCCAAGATCGCTGATGGTGGCCATCTTGGATTACGCAGGTATCTGAAAAGCAATCCCAACCATCCTCTCACCAATGTGAAGACACTCTGCAACTTTGAAGCCGATCGCTTCAATGGTTCTCGAGTTATTGGTCGGACATGAAATGTGTAACGGAATAACGAACACCAAGTTCCCCCCGCCCAATGATGTGGCGGGGGACAAAAATCGTTCCACTCCTGAAAGTGTTACAATATTGTTTTGTTCTGTGGGAATTTATTTCATTTATAAAGGCATTTGAGCACTCATATTTTCATTTTCTTGCCTTATAATACAATAATAATATAATACAATTTTCGTTAGTGTTAAAACTTTATTTCATTTAAGGTAGAAAATCGTTTAGCATCTCAATATTTTGTTTGTGGAAAATAGTTTTGTTTACGAAAACAATTTTGGTGCTGGTACACTTCATGCAGTTCAGGTAAATAAAATGCTTTTTTCATTATCGCTTCGCTTGACAATTCATTTTGCTTGATAAACGAAAAGATTTAAACTAAAATGAATGAAATGATATTTAAATCTTCCAATAAAATTTGCTCAGTTAAAGTATCGTTCCGTTAGCATTTAGAAACGGTTTTGTTTGCGTTGGACAATGCTAAATGAAACGAATATAACCAGACATCAAACTCATGTTCCATCCCTCGACATAGCGCTTCACATGTGTGTTATGATCGACCTTTTCAGAAAATATAGAATAATGGGATGAGGCGTGTCTTAGTTGAAGAGATAGAGGTCATGCACAGAGCCCTTTGAGGCCGAGTTTCATCCCCGTATGTGAGAATAGTGAAGCCCCGATGCTGTATTGAGCAGGAGCATACCCTGCCCTCCCTGAGAAAATAAAACCTTTTCCTTATTCATGTTGAATGCAATTATCAAAAGCTGGTTTGCTAATAAAGCAACAATGGTTGTCAGTATTTTCTCTCTCTTTATCTGTCGTAAAAAGATTAGCCACCAATGTATAATCACAATGTCCATTTGACCCGGCATGTAGATGCAAATAAGCAGACTAATTGCATTTTCTGTGAAGTAAAAAGGACTCAGTGCTGGCCGCTATGAAAGTACAAACAATCAACATTTGAGCAATAATCCCTGAGGGTGGAGGGGGGTGGAGGGGGCTTAATGTCACACTCAAGGTTTTTTAAACCATCTGGTGACAGTCAGTTTGGTTGGTGGAGGAAGCCGGAGTACACGGAGAGAACCACCGCCCATCAGCAAGTAACTGACAAACTTCCACACAAGGACCAGCTGGGCTCAAACCCATGCCCGTTCAGTGGTGTGAGGCTAGATGTCCCCAGATTCTTCATGTAGGAGGCTATTGTCTGAGTCTTTGTGCAGCTGAAAAGGCTCAAGTCTGGACATATTGTTGTCTCCAGACTTGGCTATTGTATGCATTGTCTCGTGATTCTTACATGGAGTATGAACCCCCGGAGGGGTGGAGGATACACACTACTCAACTGAACAGCTAACACTCTCTACAACCAGGGCTCTACTATTTCCCTTTGCTAGACACCCATACGAACCAGGGCTCTACTATTTGACTTTACTGAACACCCACATGAACCAGGGCTCTATTACTTGACTTTACTGAACACCCACATGAACCAGGGCTCTACTATTTGACTTTACTGAACACCCACATGAACCAGGGCTCTACTATTTGACTTTACTGAACACCCACACCAACCAGGGCTCTACTATTTGACTTTACTGAACACCCACATGAACCAGGGCTCTACTATTTGACTTTACTGAACACCGACATGAACCAGGGCTCTACAAATTTGACTTTACTGAACACCCACATGAACCAGGGCTCTACTATTTGACTTTACTGAACACCCACATGAACCAGGGCTCTACTATTTGACTTTACTGAACACCCACACCAACCAGGGCTCTGCTATTTCCCTTTGGTAAACACCCACACCAACCAGGCCTCTGCTATTTCCCTTTGCTATAAACCCACACGAACCAGGGCTCTACTATTTCTCTGTACTACATGACACACAAACAGCAATTCACCTCACAATTCCCCTCACCTTACTTGATACAGATGAGCTAGCAGCAGGGATAAATCCTAACCGCCAATTATTGTACAACGAGATGACCATAGAATCATAATAACTCAATAATTAGAATCAATGTAGTTGACATATTATTATAATCTAAGACTCCAAAACACTAACAATAACCTACCACAATTGGCATGAAGTATTTGGTAACTGTATGAGGGGTCAGCACTTCAGCACATTGTCCAAACGGCCTGAAAACATAATTACATAGATTAGTAGGAGAGAGAGATACAGAATTAAGGTTTAAAGTCACGTTCAGCAATATTTCAGCAAAAATAGACTAGATTAGTAGGAATAACTATTGATGGGCTGAAAAATCTGTAAGAATATGAATTTCTTGTTTTCCAATCCACACTAACCTGTTGGGTTTTGGCATTATTTTAACACTAAATTTGCTCAAGGCTGTTCCATTTAAAAAGGTATGGGAGGGGAGGAAGGCACTCAATATATTATTCTATGGGTCATGGGAGGAAATTCCCTTCAATCCATGTTACATTGGGAAGGCCAATAAGGCCAATAAATTCAAAGCTGCCTTCCGCCCCTCCCACACCTTTTTAAATGGAACAGCCCTCACAATTAATGCATGTCAACTTTCAAACAAAACATTAGGCCAAAAAAAAAAAGAAGAAAAAACTTCTTTCTGGTCAAAGACCCCACAAAAGAAGTGGTGCAGTATTTCTTATCTCTTTATATTTGTTTTTCTAGATGGCAACTGATTCAGAGCTGTCAAGTAAGTTAAATTTAGTAGGCCTGGAATGTTCTTCCCACATACTATTCCTTAATACACAACAGCACATTACTGACAAATTCAAGTTTAATGACGCTATTCTTGATTGAGGGAGACAACTTTGCAGAAAATTTCGTTAAAAAGTAAGGGTTGGCATGCATAGTTGGAATGATGTGCATGCTAACCAGAGACATCTTTTGCTGGCCATACTAATGCCACAATATTGTGCATGTATAGTACATGTGAAATCAGTGTACCATTAACATGTCAAGTGTTACTTACTTGATGAGGGCAGCAATAACAGGCACAGATAACTGAGGGCCTTTTAAGAATCTGTCTAACAATATCTGGAAACCTTCTTGATCCCCAAACCTGTTCACAAGATCGACCAACCAGCCCTGCAAATAACAACAGTCAACACAATATATTGCTAATTGCTAAACTATTTTTCAATCTCTTCTGGACCCACTAGTATAAGTGTAACAGGAATATGCAACATTACTCCATATAACACTAGTTACTGATAATTATCTGTACCCAAAACAGAATCTGTTTCAAGTCTTGCAGGAATTAACAAGAGCCCAAGGGGCTTCAATATACGTCTGTACATCTAGAATTACATTGGTCCAAATTTCAAGGCTGTTTAATTGCCTTGGTGCCTACTTGTAACAGAGCAGATCTAATGCTGCCATATTATAGTGCTGTCCCATCGAAATGTGACACCCCAACAGTCACATTATACTGACACCGAGCGAACCAGTCCTTGTTCTATCCTCTTAATGCTGAGCGTAAGCGAGGAAGCAACAAGTTCCATTTTTCAAGTCTTTGGTATGACCCGGCCTGATATCGAACCCAGTACCTACCACTTACGAGGCCGACGCTCACATGACACATCATGTCCCCCTAATGTCTCTACTGACACACACAAAAAATACTTTTAATGATTTCTTGATTTGGGGGTCACAATGACCTTTGACCTTGACCTAATTTTTGGTATGCACCACATCTTTTCCCCCTACTGAATCCACTCACAAAAATTTGCAATTTTCAATAATTTCCTGATTTTTAGGCCATACTGACCTTTTGACCTCTGACCTACATTGGTATATGACACATACCGCCATCACATAATACGTCTGCCTTTTGGGCAGGTGTATGAAAACTGTTTAATCTTTGCCAGTTCTCTAGTTACCATAATCCCACTTACCCTAGGAGTCCTCAGGTCAGGAGGTCTGGCAAACAGTTCATCATCAGCCAGCTGAGAGTTAGCAGGCACAGATTCTGATGGCCTTGAACCATTGTACACTTGGAATCTGAAATAAAGGATCAGGTCAACGTAGCTACTCAATCTTGTAATCTTTGAATCGCATATACCTATATGAAGAAGAAGTTCTCTGTTCAGATACCGTGGTAAAATTGACGGATAGATCCCGATAACTGACAGAGACTGGCACGGCTGTTAGTAGATCTACTTGCACTGTGGATTGAAGGCCATAATGGGGGAGTGGGGGGGGGGGGTGATTTCGTTATTGTCGCACTCAAGTTTATTTCACTCATATGGTGACAGCCAGTTTGGTGGGTGGAGGATGCCGAAGCCATATGAGATGGGAGCCAGTCCTGTGGTAACTTATCCAAGTCAGACTGGCACAGCTGTTAGCATACTTACTTGCACAGTGGATTGAATGCCATAGCTACGAGGTCCAGTAAGTGAGAACCAGTCCTATGATAACTTATCTAAGACAGATTGGTACAGCTGTTAGCAACAGTCCTGTGATAACTTATCTAAGACAGATTGGTACAGCTGTTAGCAACAGTCCTATGATAACTTATCTAAGACAGATTGGTACAGCTGTTAGCAACAGTCCTATGATAACTTATCTAAGACAGATTGGTACAGCTGTTAGCAACAGTCCTATGGTAACTTATCTAAGACAGATTGGTACAGCTGTTAGCAACAGTCCTGTGATAACTTATCTAAGACAGATTGGTACAGCTGTTAGCAACAGTCCTGTGATAACTTATCTAAGACAGATTGGTACAGCTGTTAGCAACAGTCCTATGATAACTTATCTAAGACAGATTGGTACAGCTGTTAGCAACAGTCCTGTGATAACTTATCTAAGACAGATTGGTACAGCTGTTAGCAACAGTCCTATGATAACTTATCTAAGACAGATTGGTACAGCTGTTAGCAACAGTCCTGTGATAACTTATCTAAGACAGATTGGTACAGCTGTTAGCAACAGTCCTGTGGTAACTTATCTAAGACAGATTGGTACAGCTGTTAGCAACAGTCCTGTGATAACTTATCTAAGACAGATTGGTACAGCTGTTAGCAACAGTCCTATG
Source organism: Hanleya hanleyi (assembly GCA_036873755.1). Classification (NCBI taxonomy): domain Eukaryota; kingdom Metazoa; phylum Mollusca; class Polyplacophora; order Lepidopleurida; family Hanleyidae; genus Hanleya; species Hanleya hanleyi. The sequence goes on from JAVTVY010056487.1 coordinate 21,568, forward strand.
ATAACTTACCTAAGACAGATTGGTACAGCTGTTAGCAACAGTCCTGTGGTAAATTATCTAACACAGGCTGGCACAACTTTTAGCAGACTTACTTGCACTGTGGGTTGAAGGTCACAGCTAGGAGATCCAGTAGTGGGAACCAGTCATGTGACAACTTATCTAACACAGACAGGCACAGCTGTTAGCATACTTGCTTGCAGTGTGGATTGAAGGCCATAGTGCGGAGATCCAGAAGGGGGAACCAGTTATGTGATAACTTATCTAACACAGACTGGCACAGCTGTTAGCATACTTACTTGCAGTGTGGATTGAAGGCCATAGCCAGGAGGTCCAGTAATGGGAACCAGTCCTGTGATAACTTATCTAACACAGACTGACACAGCTGTTAGTAGACTTACTGGCACTTTGGATTGAAGGCCATAGCTAGAAGGTCCATTAGTGGGAACCAGTCCTGTGATAACTTATCTAACACAGACTGACACAGCTGTTAGTAGACTTACTTGCACTGTGGATTGAAGGCCATAGCTAGGAGATCCAGTAGTGGGAACCAGTCCTGTGATAACTTGACCACACACAGCTCTACCAGCTTCTCAGTATTCCTCAATATGTATTTCTGGTGAAGAGAGAACAAGAGAAAACTAATCAACCTTCAGTTACATGTGAGTGGCAGTAAACAGATCATGGCTCTCAGACAACTCTTGACGCAACTTTATCAGAAGAACTGCTCCAATTGATCAACTGACGGGATAACCAGAGATTTCTCCCTGAAACCTCTATCTAAATCCCCCTTGTAATTCCTGCCAAACATACCAACACTCTCTACCCCTTCTCCTACAGCATCTAATGTATCAGCCCCCTCTCATCCTCTACAGCATTCTCAAAGCCACCCACTATAGGACAGTCAGTTTACTTTCTTTCGGTTCCTGATACTGTAGCCATTGTTAGGCTGACTAACATGACTAAGACTGAAATCTACCAGTCAATCTTACAGCATGAAGCAGAGCGAGTACAAGTGTAAGCTATAATTTCGGTATCAACAAGGGCAATTATCGGACGAGTCAGGACAATTCCCACACCTGTGCTATATTATTGACACGTTAGTATGACAGATTTACATAGATTAGCTGCTGATCTTACATGTATGTCATATTTCCAACCATTGACTGCTTCATCAGTGAGGACTTTGGTGAAGGAAACGATGAGCCCTTCCCTGAAGAATCTCTGACAGGCCTCACTACGGGTGTCCAGTTCTGAAAGTATATATATGCACACTCAATGACAGATAGGGAAGGGACAGTCATTGATGAATATGTAGTGAAAATGATTTAACAACCACATTTGTTCCAAGTAAATATGTCACTATAATGAAGCTGCTGTTATAATGGATATAAGTGTATTGAGATGTACTGTTTCTGGCAACTTTGTTGCTGTAATAATATTCTGTTAGAATGAATATGGTTAGGAAGAGGATCCATTGAATCATCATGTACATGTATGCTAGCTCAGCTACCATGTACAGCAATAAAACAACTGAAACAATTGGTAGCTCTTACAGTCCTTAAACATTAAAGTTGTATGTGCCCCCCATTTCTCCCTCCCGCTTTCCCCTCAAGCCTAGCAATGTCCAACTGCATATATTGGAAATAACACCGGAAACATGGCGAGAATGGAACCCATCATGCCCATCTGCCATCAAAAAATTCAATTCGAGTTCACATTACTTTCACAAAGCTGTACAAACATGTGCTGTTGTTGTCTGTGAATTCTGAAAACTATTCGCCCCTACACGCCTGTTGTTGTTGTTGTCTGTGAACCCTGAAAACTATTCACTCCTTCATGACTGTGGATAACGCATCGCTACATTCTGGTACATTTCCATTGCAATGTCGTATCGGGACATTATGCAACAATCAGACTGATGACAGAATCATGATATCAACAAAGGACAGTACGTTTTACATAATGCTGTCAGCTGGCGTTAAAATAGAAATGCGGATATGTCCAAGTACAACATATCATATAGACCACTGTGGTGTCATCCCATCGAGTCAAATGTTGAAGTTCTTGGCATTGTCGGTACATGTACCTGATTTAATAGAATAGTTTTGATCATGCCTTATCTCTTTTCCTGTTATCGAGTCACAAATTCACCCACAGTGCAGTGAATTATGGAATGCCGTGGAAGCTACAGGGCCATCCTTAAAAATAAGTTTGTTGCGCGTAACCCGACCGACTGTCCAAAAATCCGCCGACTGGAAACTTTTTTCGCCGATTTTCCGACCGGTCATCTTTTTATTTTATTTTGCAATGTCAGAATTATCTCCCCTATCTCCTCGCTCGTGTAAACGTATGTAAAACGTTCGCCTTGCAAAAGCAAGCAGGATTTCACTCTCCAGTAGTCGCGATGTGAGCTTATGTCGCACGTTTTGAAGGCATATCCTCCATGGCCCAGTCCGTAGGGGAATGCAGTTTTCGTCGACCACGTGTTTATGGCGGGAAGTTCCCCCTTCTGTTTTGTGTTTGGGTTTGGACGAGAGGACAATAAACACATCGAGAGGCAACAGCAACACAGGATGGGAAAAATATTTCAAAACGGTTGGTTATTAAAACCTGCCATAAAGAGCTCTGTCGCGAATCGACTTGGAACGTAGACATGTTTAGGACTGTCACCATGCACCACGTGGGTCCGTATGTTACAACAACAACGATGTTTGGATTTCTACTTTTATCCGAGAAGACTTCAGTGTGCCTAAATGCAGAAAATCTATACTGCTTTGTTGTTTAACGGAAACTTTATAACCCTCTATGTCGATGAAGCCATGGATATAGTGTCGGTGGCTTCAGCGGTCTTGACAAATTAGATGGTGCCGTCAGCTTAATTTTGACGTTCCGATGTCGGCATCAAATACGCTTGTCAGAATTCCACCTCGGACTAAATTCCACGAAAAGACACAGGTTAGAAACTTAGTATTTGCCTCATTGTTGTCAGTAAATTAAATTACGATGTATTTCTAATCTGAATAAAGGAAGTACCTAAGTATTCAATAAAAGCACACCATAAATTTGCGACGAGGAAGGGCAGTAATGATGTTAATGATTAATTTGAGGTAATTTTCTCAACTCCAAATGGTATAATGAACAACCTTCTGTATAACACTGAGAGGATTTTTTTCTTTCCTGTCACAATTTTGGCAAAAGTTTGTCTGGTAGTGGTATATATTTTTTTTTTTGACCAGCTAGTCACTAGTCATTGTCAAGTCATTGTCAAGAATGTGTTCAAGGATGTCGATGTCTTCTAAGAAATAAAACAGGTACACAAGCCTGAATTTAAGAATATCTTGCTTTATACCTTGAAGATAACTAGTTTTCTATACTGAAATAATTTTGCTGCCAGACAAAAAGAATATTTCAAATGACCTGCTTAATATCTGAACTAAATCACACTAACCTCTTCCAGCCTCCCCAAAAGGAAAACCTGATCTAAAAAAAAAAAAAAAAATTACCTACCTACCGACCCAACTTCCTGAGGTAGGGTCGGGTTACAGCCAACAAACATATTTTTAAGGATGGCCCAATGAGTCAATGAGTCACTGTGTTGGGACTTTGCTCTTTCATTTTTTGTCCAATTTTTGAATGATTCTTGGATGGTTCCCGACTGAGTCAGACAACATTCGAAGAGTATTCTCTTTAGGATCGGCTGTGGGCATAATTCCGATTATGTTAGGTAAACTTGTTGTTTCGAATTTTCCATCCCTGTATGCTGTATACACAAAACTTTGGTCTGTCAAATTACAGTATAATGACAGCAAGTATTCTTGGAACATATCTTGAATGCATTTTAATAATAAGCAATCATGCCATTCGAGATTGGTATGTACACGCAATCTTTTGCAGATTGTTTTGCATGTTCAGATGTTTTGATGGGATGGGAAAATCTTGTGCGAATGTGAAATTCCTGGAACGGAGAACGTATTTTGATAGTATATTCAATTTTAAACAAGAGCCCAAGGAGCTTCAATATACGCCCGTATATCTGGAGTTACATTGGTTCAAATTTCAAGGTTGTTTAATAGCCTTGATTCCAATTGATCTAGCAATCCAGAGAAAGGTCTACAATTTTTTGCTTATAAGAATGTAACATATATCACATCTTATATTGAATGATATACTAAAATGAGCTTAACTCTTGGTAACTAGTTGACCTTGAAGCAAGAGCTGAGAGCTCACATATCCCTCACTGAAATCGACAATAGTCAAACACAAGAAAATAGCAGTTTTCCTGCAAATGGATTCCTTTCAGACGAGAGAATTTTTCATGAAGGAAGAAGAAATTGATGAAGTAAACCTTTGTTCTTGAGTTAATAAACAGGTGTGAAGTTCATAAAGGACTCCTCTTCACGTTAAATTAGTAAATGTATGATTTTTATTTCACAACAGTTTAACTTAATGTAGCTGTTTCAAACATGGGAGACAACTCCACAGGACAATACCATATAAATGCAGGGGAAAGAACTTCGAATATTCCAACAATATTCCAACACATTTAGTCAGCTAAGCTTGATTCAGTTTTGGGGGACTGCGACCTAGACCTTTGACAAATTGATCTCAAATGTATGGCTCCACTTTGCCATGCGAGTAAGGTATACTCAAAGTTTGGTACCAATCCATACCTTGAAACTAGAGCTATCGCATGGACAACAAATGTTAATGGATGAATGGACAGAACGCAACATCTCATTACACGACCTCGTCAGGCATATGAAAATGTGACTTTTAATAATTTCTTGATTTTGGGGTCACAGTGACCTTGACCTCAATTTTGGTACACAACACATCGTCTCCCCTCAATCTATCAATGCACACAAAAAAATCATGATTTTTAATGATTTCCTGATTTTGGGGTCACAGTGACCTTGACCTTTGACCTTGGCCTAAATTTTGGTACATGACAAACCGTCTCCCCTCAATTTCTCAATGAACACAAAGTCATGATTTTTAACAATTTCACGATTTTGGGGTCACAGTGAATTTGACCTTTGACCTACATTTTGGTATGTGACACATTGTGTCCCCCTAATGTATCTACTGATACAAAAAATGTTATTTTTAATAATTTTCTAATTTTGGGGTGGGTGACCTTTGACCGTGACCTAATTTTTGGTATGAATCACTCCATTTCCGCCTATTGAAGCCACTCACAAAAAATTTGAAATTTTAAACGATTTCCTGATTTTTCTATCACACTGACCTTTGACCTTGACCTACATTTAATATACAACACACTTAGGGCATTCACTCACCAAAAATTAGAACCGTAGATAGAAAACTGTCAACGATCAATGATTTCCTGATTTTGGGCAACAGTGACCTTTGACCTCTGACCTCGACCTCAATTTTGGTACGCGACACATCGTCTCCACCTGGCGTATCCACTCACAAAAAATTGCAACTGTGGACAGAAAACGTTCACAGATATAGACCGGACACGAACACTTCAGTGATTTCCTGTTTTTTAGGCCAGTGACCTTTGACCTGTGACCTCGACCTTCATTTTGGTACGCGACACATCGTCTCCCCGTAGGGTATCCACTCACCAAAAATTGGAGCTGTGGATAGGAAACTGTCCCAGATATAGACCGGACACGAGAACCGGACAGACGGACGGAAACCGCCATCACATAATACGTCCGCCTTTTGGACGGGCGTATAAAAAATGATTTAAAATTTAAATTTCGTAAGTCTATGATAATATTTTATCATTTTTGTGCAAATAATGTAAGAATATATTCAAGCCGGATACAGTGACACTTGTAAAATTTAATACTGACACCTGGGTAAACCGAACAACAACCGAACAACCATTTTCCATGGTTCCAGTACTTAAATTTGAAGTATTTTGAACCAAGAAAAACCAGAAACTGACACTATAATCTGGTCCTAAGCATGGTCAGTTTACACAGCTTTCACGGTATATTCCGTCTTAGTCTATTTTTTTTCTTCAATTATCGGGAGTAATTGTCATATGCTCACCTTGGATATTTTATGGTGATCAATTGTCTGTGCATTTCCACTTTTGAGAGAAAATTTAGGCAAAAGTTACATGAATATTTTTAAAATGTGTCAGTTGCTTTGTATAGTAATGACCATCATTACGGCTTAGAATTTTCCCCGCATGCACATGTATGCATTTCCTCTGTAAATGTCAATATCTGTGGTTACAATTTCGAACAAGAGCCAAAATTGGCTTCAACATATGCCAGCACCAGAAATCGTCTCTCCCTAATGTACATGTATGCACCAACACACGCAATTGTGATTTTTAATGATTTCCTGATTTGGGGTTCAGGCAAAATGACATTTGGCCTGGACTTCAATATTGGTACACCACACATGACTGTCTTCCCGTATCTTCTGACTCAAACAATTGTGATTTTGGGGCCACAGTGACCTTTGACCTTGACCTCAATTTTGGTATGTGACATCTTTTCCTCCAAATAAATCCACTTACAATTTTTTTTTAGTAATTTTCAGTCATTTCCTGATTTATAGCCACAGTGACCTTTGACTCTTGATTTTGGAATGTGACACAGTCTCCACCTAGTGTATCCACTCACAAAAATATTGCAACAATAGATAGACAAGCTGAGCAGCTAGCAGGTCCTCCGCCAAGTATTAAACATTTATAAACAATGTTAGTATTTATTATCAAATCAAACCTGCAGGGTACGAATTATAAAATGTTAAGAGCAGTCATTGCAAGGCCACTTTGGCCTTGCTGGCATCTAATTACCTAGAATTTGCAAAGGGGCACCAAGGCAAACAGGGAGGGCATACAAAGCCATTGGCTTGTGCATGGCCTTGGGTGTAATTCGCACCCTGGCGCGAATTACACTCAAGGCCATGCACAAGCCAATGGCTTTGTATGCCCTCCCTGTTTGCCTTGGTGCCCCTTTGCAAATTCTAGGTAATTAGATGCCAGCAAGGCCAAAGTGGCCTTGAAATGGCTGCCCTTAACATTTTATAATTCATACCCTGAACCTGCTATATTTGCCCTAATCCTCCTTTGAGATTCTGCTGTAGATTAAAAAATTCTCACCCTCTGGAGCCTCAGCCAATAGGTTACACTGCGCCTGCGCCCAAAACACACTCACCCAAATCACTTTCTTCTATAAGCCTATAGCGTGCTGCGTGCAAGGCCGAGAAGAGTGCGGGGAGGCTGGGCCGGGCAGTCAAGACTATAGCAGGTTTGATTTGATAATAAATACTAACATTGTTTATAAATGTTTAATATTTATGTCTCAAATCTACACCTGCTATATTTGCCCACTACCAACAGTAGGAGGTGGGCCTCGGCTTTGTTGAAGTGTGCTGTAACCGCTGAGATGATCAGAGATACATGGAGCCGTAAATTGAACCCGTCAGTGGACCCTGGGCCTAAGAGCACTGTAGGGGCTAAGGGGCAATTTCTAGTGAGACGGTAAGAAGGGTATAGGGACCGAGGCTTCTGAACCCGAATACTAGTGGAACCAACTGACCATGGTTGTGGTACGTTAATTGAACCCGTCAGTGGACCCTAGGCCTAAGAGCACTGTAGGGGCTAAGGGGCAATTACTAGTGAGACGGTAAGAAGGGTATAAGGACCGGGGCTTCTGAACCCGAATACTAGGGTACCAACGGTTGCTCCAATCGCCAATTTCTTACTATGAAATTTTCTTGAATGTCCTACACCAGATTTACCTAGAAAAATAAATACAT
>JAVTVY010056488.1:0-29149 GCA_036873755.1 Hanleya hanleyi
GGATGGAATCCAATATGGTTAATGGCAGCCATCTTGGATTACGTACCTCAATGAAAATCAATACCAATGGATGTCTGACTGATGTGAAGAACCTTCCCAAGCTTGAAGTTGATTGGTGGAATTGTTCTTCAGATATCGCGTTCACAAGATGTGGGACGAACAGAATCCAATATGGTCGATGGCGGCCATCTTGGATTACGTACCCCAGTGAAAATCAATACCAATGGCCGTCTAAATGATGTGAAGCACCTTCTCAAGTTTGAAGTCGATTGGTCGAATTGTTCTTGAGATATCGCGTTCACAAGATGTGGGACGGACAAAATCCAATATGGTCGATGGCGGCCATCTTGGATTACGTACCCCAGTGAAAATCAATACCAATGGCCGTCTAACTGATGTAAAGCACCTTCTCAAGTTTGAAGTCGATTGGTCGAATTGTTCTCAAGATATCGCGTTCACAAGATCTGGGACGGACGGACGGACGGAAGGACGGAGGGACGGACGGAGGGACGGACGGAGGGACGGACGGCTAGCATTTCCAAGTCCTCCCACCACTTCGTGGCGGAGGACAAAAATCTTATAGGATTTTGGGCCAAAATCTTACAGGATCCTATGAGATTTTAATCTTATAGGATCCTATTTAAAAATCCTATAGGATCCTATTAAAAAATCTTATAGGATTTTGGGCCAAAATGTTATAGGATCCTATAAGACAACATCTTATAGAATCTTATAAGATTGTTTTGTAAGGGAGCATGTGGTAACAGCAACAACATTGGTTCAACATCGATTAATCAGCATTAATCTGAGACACGGTCCCGTGGTACTGTGCGATCATTTGGTGTGAAAACAATTCTCCCAACTTAGAGCAAGACACCCTTCAGCTTCCACATCTTCCCATCAGATCGAAGTATAAGGGATAAATTCGTGAGGGGCCAAATGCCTTTTCGACAAATCGTGCTGACGTCGAATCCGATTTTAGTATTTGCCCATAAAAAATCATGTAAAAGGGTTATCACAAAATCAGATGGTAAACTGTGTACGGCTTATAGCGTTGGACACATCTGTTCTTGTCAGATCACCGAAGTTAAGCAACGTTAAGCTCGGCCAATACTTGGATGGGTGAACGGGTGCTGTACTGGCTGGGCTGATCCGTGTCCATGGTAATAGGAACTGTGAGTACTGTCGTGTCCTGACACATGTAGGCACCGTCGTGATATAACTGAAACAAGGTTGAAAACGACGTTAAACCCTACTACTCACTCACCCGCCCGTTTATGTACACAGTAGGCCTATAGCCAGCCACCGTGGTAGAAAGGGCGATGGAAAAACGATGACGGCGTAGTGACAAGAAATCACATGATCCCACATACAAACACATTGACTGCACATATCCAAAAACATCATAAGAGCCAAAAATGATCCCTGTGATGATTTGTATGCCATGATTTTATTGTAGATGTTCATGTGGACATCATGAATGACATACAAATATTTCAGAGCAATGATGTCGTCGGTTGAACTATGAACCCACCAGACAGAAACTAGAGCCTTAAGGCTTTGAAGGGTTCTGCCTTATGTACATAAATATTCAGTTGCTTTAAAATGATACAGTCTTCCAATGATAGGATTCACAAATAAAACTAGTTTCTATGCATTATTCAACTTCCATATTTTGCAAGCCTTGACTGTTACTGCAACATTTTAATTCATTTTTATTTATTTTTAAATTCATTGTGATGTTGTGATGCCTCCTAATGGATCGTTTTGTGTGAAGAGACGTTGAACAGGCAAGGATTTCCCCCAAATTTTGGTGGAAGGATTTTTTTAAATGCATATGCGAAATGGTTCAATATAAAACCAGGGCATGCATTTTTTTCAGTCCACCTGTCACATGTGACAGGTAAAGATTTTCTCTACCCAAAAATTACCTGTACACTAATTTTGTCTAAATTCCTCTATATGTTGATCGATTTAAGTTCAAACGCTGAACGCGATGGAGCACTTGATAAGAAAACAATCCATTGTAGTCCTGAAGATTTTATTTTTTACTTTTATTTGCAAACTCTTGAGTTCCAAAATGTTTTCATTACCTCATGTAATAAGAAGACAGAATGATAGATAATTCGTTAATTAATTTTCATAATTGCAAGGCAAATGATCAATAATTACTCTCACTGCATGGTCAAATGATAAGTAATTAAATCTATTACAAAAAAAAAACCAAAAAAACAAACAAAACAAACACACACACACACAATCTCAATCTAACTTTGCTCAGTATCCTTACCTAATTCGTTTTCATTTCCAATTTGTTTTTGGAAATATCACATTATCAGGCACGATAACGGAAGCACAGATATTGAAATTATTAGTATGTTATGTTTACGGGATATATCAGTGAACGTACGGTGATTGAGAAGCACGGAACAAACAAACTCATGTTGTCTGGTTCCAGTGTCATCCCTGTCAGGCTATTTGTTTTTAAATAAAAACATTCTCTAGATCAGCTTCCAGTTTGTAATGTATGCAAAATAAATTGGAATTCTTTGGCAGTAGACCAAGAATGGAATTTGTTTCAGTAGATCGTAGCACATTTCCCTTTGTCAGTTTTTCAGGCATCTGTCGATAACCTTCTTTTACTCGTTTGTCTAACATGTGAGCGTGGGATCCCGATATGTCGACCTGAATAATCATGGTTGATCTGAATAATATCCGTGACTTGAAATATACCTCGGCGACTGCCGATCTCAAATGGTCTCTTCAACAGTGCAAGCAAATATGAAGTGTTGAGGTCTAATCGAACGTCGACGCTAGCCGAAGCATGACGATGCAAATTTTGTTTATAGACATGCTTTCAGCAAAAGTTTTGATATCGTTTAACAACAACAACAAGATTTCCTCGCTTCGAGCGGTATTAAAAATCAACGCCTATGAATCCCTGCAATGTTTTAACTGTCGCAAGCGACAGGTTGAATTTTGTTCTACCTGTCACTGGCGAATTATGGGTATAACAATTGCAAATAAACAAATTTACCCACAATCATATAGTTGTACCACAGCAACCCTCACCGTACATTGTCATACTCCTCAACCTGGCTATTTTCACTTTAAACCAAAATATCTACTATTCCACAAGATGAACGCATGAAATAGTTTAGACAAAAATTCCGTTCACATAAAAACACTATTACATATAATTGATGAGGGCAAAAGTAACGCCAAAGTTACTTTTCAAAAGGTGAAAGCGAACACAACTGTTACAAAGTTGTAGACGCATACCACCAAAGGGAGCCTCATTCATAACTTGAGACCTTTTCAGCACATAGACTATAGTGGCTTCTGCTAACGCTGAACGCCCCAAAAAATGGCCGAAACGAGGGAGTACCCATATATTGCAAGTTCGTATAGATACACAAATACATGCGAGCGCTTCATTCTTCACCACAAATCGCTTCACAATCACAGCGATTTGTTCAGAGGAAAAACCCTCGGCACAAAATGTCCAACAGCAGAATCGCACCATATACAGGCAACAACTAAACGCAACGTCAAAACGGCGGCGGAAAACGATGCCGGAGTACTGACAAGAAATCACATGATCCCGCAGGCATAATCACTCAAAAATATTACAATAACCAAAAGTCATCCCCGCTATTATTTGTATCCCAGTCACGCTTTTAGTGACCATGTGGATATGTTGAATGACATGACCACACGGTCCCAAGCACCGACCCGAACGGCAAGTCTTCAAAATATCTGACAGCTAATGTCGACGACGTGCCGCTAACGGAAACTACGACCCGAATGTATGTTTGTTTCGAGCCTAAGCAGGAATACAAATATGTATTTTGCACAGGGTATCGTGGAGGCCCGTTTGTCGCTGTATCATTTAGTATTTTGCATCATGAAAAACTCAGATAAATCTAATCGTCAGATTTCAACATTTATAAATGTTTTGAATCTCTTTCAACATGCATGGGCTTTCACCGAGAGCCAACAATCTAAAACATTTCAAAATGTGTCAAATCTCTAAAATAAATAATTATACTGGTGCGAGAATTGCACCAGTTATGTGTAGATTAACGAGCCATGTTCAATTTGCCTACTGATCATCAGACGTATTCAACTCCAGAACCGCTGAACCAAACCGATCGACACGATACTTGGAACGCGGTCTGAAAGTAAGTCTCCATTTGAAATTTCTGCATTAAAAATATGACCGCCATCAACATATCATCATCTGTTTTTCAAGTAATAGATTTTCATGGTGAAAACGGCTATATTCATGTTAATCAACATGACGAATGACGAAAGAACTGGTCCCAAAGTCAGTAAACTTTGCATCGATTCACCCGAGCGGACACCAAAACAACCACTATTACTGATACACTCGAAAACTTTCGTTGCCGCTCGCGGCTGTATCATTTATGTATTCTACTATTTCTATTTCAAAAATATTTATGCTAGTATATTTTGCAAGTAGACAGATTGAATGTAATATTCACGACGGAACGCTAACTTCAGCACATTTTTTAAATCTTACTTCACATTAATTGTGACGAGTGCAAGTGATTTTCAATAAAATAATTATGTTCTCATTATACCTTTGTCAATAGAATGCCGTGCGAAGGAAAAATATGTCTAAACAAGCATCAGAGATTCTTCCTCACTATAGGATATATTCTGTATATAGCCACGTCCCTGTCACGATTACCCCTAAACTGAGCCCGCTTGAGGAGATATCTACACAAGAAACTGAAACTGCAGATGCTACGGGATAAACCAGAAAAATCCGGCCTTATTCATGTGTCTACACATGTGGAAAGTTGCAGACCTCCAGTCTGTTTTCCCCTTGGGTAGATAAAATTCCATTTCCCAATAATCACTGTTGAATTTTTAGTCATATCAAATATGTCAGTTTGGCATGTCGGTCCAATTTTGCCTTGAGCGAGACAAGCCATACAGAGTCCTTCCCCTTAAGAAGAAAATATATCATTTCCCAAGACTCGCTCTTCAATTTTCAGTCATGTCAGATACACCAGTTTAGTGTTTCGCTCCCATTTTCTGTCGAGATGGACAAGCCATATTGAGTAGTCCCCCTTGGGTAGATAAAATCTCATTTTCCCAAGATTCACTGTTGAATTTTTAGTCAAGTCAGATACGTCACTTTGATTTTCCTTCCATTTTCCATCTTTGAATATTTTGATATGTCAGGCAGGTAAGTTCGTTCTACTAATACCTCTCCTATTTCACCCGGCAAAGCATACGCGACAGTGAGTTGTCCCCCTTATGTAGACGCCATCTGTAATACTCTCTCCTTCGAAATTTTAAGCCATGTGAGATACGCACGTTTGGTATTTCGCTCTCATTTTCCTTTAAGATAGACAAGCCATATTCAGTAGTTTCCCTTGGGTAGATAGAAAATAATTTTCAAAGATTCACTCTTGAATTTTAGTCATGTCAGATACGCCGGCTCGATTTTCCATTTTCCATCAGGTCAGTTTAGTTTTTTTCCTCAGATTTACTCTCTGAAGGATTTGACACATTGAATTGTCCCATTAGAGAGATGGAATGTCATTTCCAATTTTTTGTCCTTATTTTTAGTCATGTCAGATACATATTTGGTATTTCTCTCCCATTTTGGTTCTAGACAGACAAAACTAAACGGATTTTAATCACTATTTTTTTTTTCTCTGGAATATGTGTCAGAACAGTTAGTACTTAATTAAGAATTTTTTTTTTTTAATTTTTCCTTGTCCCCTGTGGGTATATTTAAGCCTTTTTGGCAGCTCTATTTAGCTCCCAGTCAGATATGCATATTTGTGAAATGAAAGCGAGGCCGCCAATCTGTGACGTCACAGGCGCGAGAGCTCGCTAATGACAGATAGCAATTTAGTATGAATTACATACAGGGAGAAATTTCTTTTAGTGGCATTTAGAAGATGGGAAGTAGATAAATAAACAAATTACTTACGGATAACAACTTCTAGTTTATTCGGGACGACGTTTTGATACAGGTATCGTTCTCAAGACAATGACATCAATAAATAAATAAGCCGTATATATTCATCCCCAGCACGTATGAATCCCACCGTGCCTTGAAGCCCACCTTGTTAATTAATCCAGCCATCTCCACAAGCCTAATCCTGTCCTATTAAATATTTCTCACCTGGTATAACACTATTGTTATAATACTGTTGACATTAAGGAACTGTATATATATACTGCTTCTTCACAATTCGACTCGAGAATACTAGCGCCTAATAAATAGCAGTGTAAATTGACTCCGAAATGCCGTATTGTGCCGCCTACGGTTGTACAAACGAGCAGAAAAAAGGTTGTGGGTTGATTTTTTTCTCGTTTCCCGTGGAGACCATTCCGTCTGAAAAAATGGGTGCACTATTGCCGTCGTGTAGGTTTTGATAACGTCCCCAACACCCGTTGGGCGAGAAATTGCCCCTTATCTGCGAAAAGTCGGGCGCAGGACCGCTAGAAAGTCGCAATTTGTTCTTTCCTATCAATTACGCTAGCTGGACGGCATATTCCTACTGAAAATAATTTATTGAACACAGATTTGCCAGAAGTAAAAACAAAATGAACTAAATATTTTTGGTAGATAATATATAACGTCGTACTTTCAGACTGACCTGAACGAAAGAGAAAACTCCAAAACTGGCGTACGTCTCAGTGTTGAAATTTCACCAGCTAGGCCTGGACTAACAAATTATTTCTAGCAAATTATTATCCTTGTCTAAATATTTATTCATTCTGTGCATAGGGGGCCTATATATAACGTCCGGCGTAGATAATAAATAACTTACCAGTATGTGTTTACAAGTCGATCCTGTTCCGTGTGAGACGGTTCATATGTTTCAGATTCGCTTTCCCTCTGTTCCATCTCATTTCGGTCGTTTGGTACGGGTTCAAACTGATACGGCAGAACGTCGAGATGTCCATTTATGTCGTCTGTATATAGATCATCATCACTGGCATATTCCTCCATGGTTTCGAATCGTTTGCGATTAATTATACAGCGATATACGCGATGGAGTAATCGCAAATCCACAGCTTAATATATAGCGCTGACAGCTATCTACAGGAGACGCTCGCCTGTCTGACATCACAAGGTCACGTGACGCCTAAGCTCATTAACGGGTTAACTGGCGGAAATTGAGCTACAGGTCTTTAATTAAAAAGGCTTAAATACGCCCACAGGGGACAAGGAATTTTTTTTTAAAAAAATTCTTAATTAAGTACTAACTCCTCTGACACATATTCCAGAGAAAATAAAATAGTGATTAAAATTCTTTAACGCATGCACTTGGTTTGACCTAGAAAAACGATAAGTGAATGGAATGTATTGAAATCGAGATCAAGTGAAATCGGAGAGAATTACCAAACTGACATATCTGACATTACTATCTTGGGAAATGACGGTCTATCTACTCAAGAAGGACTACTGAATATGGCTTGTCGGAGTCGAAGCAAAATGGAAGAGAAATACCAAACTGCCATGACCAAACACTAATGGAGAAGGCAATTCGAAATGAAATTCCATCTTCCTAATGGGGACAACCCAGTTTGGCATATCCGCCACAGAGTAAAATAGGAGAGGAATCCCATCAACCTATATATCTAAATAAGTATTCAAGAGAGAGAAAATGGAAGGAAAATCACACTTGCGTATCTGAAATGATTGAACTTCAAGAGAAAATCTTGGCAATCACATTCTATCTACCCAAGGGGGATTACTCATAATGGCGTGTCTGTCTCGAAGCAAAGTGCACAGTCAGAAAAATGGTGTTAATTAACACTTAAAATTGGTGTTGACTTCAACACCAAAAACAGTGTCGAGTTAGGCCCTACACCATATTACCCCAACACCATTTATTGATGTTAGTTAACACCGTTATTTGGTGCTGGTTAACACCGTTATTCGGTGTTGAGTCAGCATCCGCACTCGTCGGTCAACACTAAAAAATGGTGTAGAGCCAATTTCAACACCATTCATTGGTGTTCGTTAACACTGTTAATTGGTGTTGAGCCAGCATCAGCACTTGTCAGTCAACACTAAAAAATGGTGTTGAGCCAGCTTCAACACAATTTATTGGTGTTAGTTAACACTGTTAATTGGTGTTGAGCTGGTATTAGTTAACACTTAGTTAACATCTGCATATTAATAGAGCCTGCACCAATTTATGGTAGGTGGGCACGTACGGTATATAGGTGTATCATTCGATATATTAAAGTTGAATGCATCTGCATAATGTCAGAGCCTGCACCAATTTATGGTAGGTGGGCATGCATCGTCTAGGTGATTTCGTTCAGCATTCACTTTATAGTTGAACAGAAACATTCAACGCCGGATAGGTATTTTCGTTCAGTATTCACTTTATAGGTATAGGAACTGATCAACGCACCGTTTAGGTGAGGGAAATCAACATACGTTTCACAGGCGATGAGATTTGTTTCTTTCCTTTGTCCGACGTTATAACTGTCAGCTATGCTGGTTTTGGAATACTCTGGGCCAGCCAGCCCGGCATTGTCTTATGTAAGGATAGATGCGGGTCGCGCGGACCTCGGCGGGACACTACAGAGAGAATCGTAAAATCCGTCCGTCATTTGCAAATTTGTGTTTCTTTTTCCAATGAAAAGTTGAAAAGCTGGCAGTAAAGCGCACTGTGCGTCGCAATAAACCGCCAAAATACGTACAAGTAAGTTTACTCTATACGTATACGGCAATTATGACTGGAAAATTCCAACTTCTTTGCCTACTTGCTTGGTATAATTTAATTTTTCAAACAAATTCATATTGCACTGATATGACGTCACAGCTTCCATAGCAAAATTTGGAATCCAATGGAAATCACTTGATAGTATGTGTAATATATATGGTTTTAATCATCTCCATTGATAAACTTGATCGACATCTGTATTTCTTTCAATACAATTTCGCCATTTTCGCTGCATTTCTGGGCTTCTAGTGTCGAGCGCCTGCATGGTTGGGTAGCTGATCTGTCTCCATTTATCAGAATATAGAACGAGCCAAATGCTCATATCATTATGTCTTGTTGGGCTAAAATCCCACGAAAGATAATGAAATTCGCATGATGGGCAGCGTTTCACTCTGTATATCTGTAAATCCAATTCGCTGGTCTACAGTTCAATAGCCATATGTCCAAGCATCTAATCTCTCATTATTCTAGGGAAGAAAATAGATTTTGTAGCTGAAATATAATACGGCTCATTTCTTCACGAATCCTCTGGTTCCGGGGTCCTTATGTGGTAATTATGGCAAATATGATGCAACGGCATATACTTGAGGACGCGATTTCCGATTTCCTCCATCCGATTGTTCCGTATTGATTGGAAGTATCCATCATTACTGAACCATATATGGATCTGTTAGATATGCGTGTTTACGCATTATATTAGTTTGATGTAGGTTTTTACTGAGCACAATAATCTATACCATCGGCAGCTGTGTTGAGCACAGACCGAGCACCGTAATTCTGTAGGTGTGTTCACGGTCAATTACTTACCACTGAGGCTGGACTTGTTTGGGACTCAGAACATTTTCTGCTTTTTGTTTACGCTGGCATTTCAAATTGCATTTTTCTTAAATTTTGAAATTGAAGTAAAATCAAATAGCAGTTTGTAGTTGGCAACATTCTTATTGGCGTAAACCAAAACGGCGAGCCTGCCGGGTTTCACATAACTCTTGTTTTTTCAATGTTGGAATTTTAACACCATTCTCTTAATACCGTTTTTGGCGTTGAACTGGTGTCGAAGCATCCCCTTTTCTTAACACTGTTTTTTGGTGTTGAACTGGTCTCAACACCATTTTTAAGTGTTAGATTTTCAACACCGTTTTTTGGTATTGAACTGGTCTGGACACCATTTTTCAGTGTTGGATTGGGTCAACACCATTTTCTCAACGCCGCATTTTGGTGTTGAATTATGTCAACACCGTTTCTCAACACCACTTATTGATGTTGAACTGGCCTCAACACTAAAAAATGGTGTTGGGCCAACACCGTTTTTCTGGCTGTGTGGAAGAGAAATGCAAAAGTGACATATCTGACATGCCTAAAATTTGAAACCAGAGAATATTAGAAGGGAAACAACTCTGTGTGGAGGGAAAATGGTAGGCAAAAAACAGTTAAATCTGACATGCATAAATTTCAAGAGTGAATTTTGTGAAATTAAATTTTACCTACTCAAGGGGGACTACTCAAATTTTCATTTTCCCTATTTTGAATACCCAGTAAATTTATATATCAGATCAGTTTGTTTTTCTCCTATCTACTCTGTGAAGGATACGGTACACTCACTAAGTTGACCCCTTTAGGTGGAGGGAATGTCATTTCTAATTTTCTTTGATATTTGTGGTCATGTCAGATACTCTTTGGTAGGTTGGTATTTCTCTTTAATGTTGCTTCGAGACAAAAAAATCCCATGTGGAGTAGTCCCGCTTGGGTTAAACAAACTATACACAAAACGCATGTATTTGTTTTATCTAGAAAATCTAAAAGTGAATGGCATTGACCTAATAACTGAAAGACGAGAAAATTCAAGGCGAAATTGGAGTGAAATATCAATCTGATATGACTATCTAGGGAAATGACAATCTATCTAACCAAGAAGAATTACTCCATATGGATTGTCTGTCTTAAACAAAACGAAAGAGAAAAACCACACTGGCGTATCTGCCATGACTAAAATTCTAGAGTGAATCTTGAGAAATTGCAAAGGAGACTACTCAATATGTCTTTTTTGTCTGAAAGCAAAATGGGAGACAAATGCAAAACTGACATATCTGAGATGCCTAAAAATTCAAAGGATTGAAAATTAGAAACGACATTCCGCCTAACTTCAAGGGGGACAAATCAATGTGGAGGGAAAATGGGAGGAATATCAAACTGGCGCGTGTGACTTCAATAAAGTGAATCTTGGGAAATTACATTCCATGGTATCTACCCAAGGGGGGGATGTAGGAAATGTCTGCAGGGTGAAATGCCCTCAGACGGAAATGCGAACCAAAAAGAATACCCAAATTGTATACTGTGAAGTCTCAGAGTCAGAGGTGATGTAAAACAGCATCAGCAGACGTTTGAAATCGGGCTTTCCTTTGTTTTTGGCTTTTTCGTATACATTTTTCGTACCATGGATTTTTTTATATATAATATTGAACTCAAATGAACCTGATGTTTTCAAACTCACCATATCTGCCAAGATATTACGTTGAAATATTATTTTGGTTTAAGGTGTCATATTTTAGAAATATTAATAAAATCCTTGTCATTCGACGCTGTTTTGCGTCACTATGAGACTTAATAATATGAAACTTTTTTTCAGTATTTTTTCAGTAGGAAACACAGCGTTTTGGCAGAATTAAAGAAATTCTTTTAGGGTTTACTAAACGCAATGGTATCTTCCGTATAATAATGTAAATCCTTTTGTAACCTTAATTAGCTGGCAATCAGCCCTAGTCTGAACAGGACGTGAGACAACAAAAATTCTGGGTTTAGAGTGCGTTCCAGAATTTAGACGGGACCAACTCTTCCCTAACTGTTGAATACATGGACAATCTTTCAATGCGAGAGGTGCCTCATCTTTTCATCTCCTCATTTCAACTCTCGAATAAACTACCAGGTATGTATATGCTGTGGACCAGTTGAGTGCAAATACAGAGGAATAAATAGCTTGTCACTGCACCCTTTTAAAATAATAAGTAGGACATCCCTCTTGGTCCTAAAATGCTTGACATTGTGTACCGAAATTCAAAAACGTCTTATATTTAAAATATTGATTAGTTGTGCATAACACTGCATTAACTCAGTCTGATATCAATATTTGCGGCAAGTTTGGGCTCGCTATGATTTGTTTATGTTTTTATTATTTTTTTTATTATATTTTTTTTTCAATTAAGCCCTGGACTCCTTGTTTCAGTTATACCCTGGACATTTATCTGCCATTCATACGTCCACGAATTTACAATGATGTCGACGTGGCCTTGGACAAACGTCAAAAAACAAGTACAAAGACATACTACCCCCTCCCCTCTTCCCCTCATTCCAACTTTCAACAGCAAAAAACTAACAACAACAACACCAACTTGTGACAGGTATTGCTAATAGTGACATAAGCCTAGTGGTCATAAGCCTAGAGTTATCCGGATCTGTGTATCATGATATAATGCATGAAAATTATTTCTAATAAAGTAATATGTCAATACTGCGACTATACATGAGAGAAAAGGGTGCATAAATCAACAGAGAAAATTACCTATAGCCGCCGATGTCAGGTAAAAAATCATTAAACTGTTTTGAGTAGGCTAACAAATTTAATCGCTTCCTGGTTTGCTAAGGGAGTTAACTCAGGTATTCCACTGAGTAAGCATATTGTAGTACCGGGGTATGCTACATGAGATTCATCACTCTGCATGCTATCATGTAGGATACCTAATCAATAACACCAATGTTTACCCTTCGGCCAATCTGATGTTATCAGAATATGACTTTATTTTTCAAGATAAAGTTACCTGACAGTCTAAGTTAACCCAATATTTCTGGAACGATTATTGATAGACTTTCCAGATGTAACTGTTTATTAACCAGAACTTCTTCAAAGATGACAGAGTTTGACTGTACCTTTCGCCTGTGCCTTTCGGATAAAATATGTCCAATTATATTTCACGAGGAATCCTAATTAATGCTTCCATATATGTACATCACACAAGTTGAATCTGACGAGGACCAGAACAATTTTGAAGATAATTTTTCAAACAATTTTTTGTAGTACGTGAATTCTGACCAAACTTCTTATCATGGGATCATGGGGTTTTCGATCCAATGGGTTATTTTATTAACTTATCGATGCATGCAAATTTGACAAAGTTGGATAATGTCGGTATTTAGAGGTTGGTCGGTATACCCAGGTGTCGGTATTCACCGGTTTCACTGTACACTCCTATATATTGAGAAACATAAATATGGTATTTTACAAGATATGCCCAAAAATGCATGAGTTGATCACTGCATATAGGAGGTCCTAACTATGGAAAATTACTGATATAAGAAAAATCATTTGAAAACAGATAAACGCTTGTCTGTCTCTCGATCACATGACACGTGTAATACGACTGACTAGGTCCGTGACGAAATGTTTTGGTAAATATATTTAATATCGCAGATAAAGGACACCTCACTAATAAGTTTGGGAAGTTACAAAGAGCGTCCGTGACAATTTTCGAAAACCGGTACCACAAATCGATGATTATTGCAAGATACTATATCTGAACACAATCGAAGCAATTCCAATCGGGCAAATCATAAGTGCTCCAACATTGTGTGAAATAACTGTAGAATCGATCTTGACATAACATCTCAAGTTTATATTTTACGTCGATCCGACGAAATATTTTCTGTAAATCTCCCCATTTTTCCCAGCGTATCTACATCGGCATGTGCTCTATAACATCTGTAACTAAGATAACGGTATATCATTTCATAGTGAAACGATTGTGGAGGTTTTAATGATGTTTGATGTAGTAAATCCTTTGAGAGGAAATCTCTGTTCTGCCCGTAACGTAATCCTTGTTTTTGTCTTAAATCTCTTTCTTTATAAGGTGTACTGTAATTTTTACTGTAAAGGTGCAGTAAGTTACTGCTTTCTTTCACAGTAACTTCCTGCGAAACATAATACAGTAAAATACTGTAATACAAGCTGTAGCTTATTGCATTACAGTGGATACTGTAAGTTACTGCATATATGTTTTGAAATACAGGATTTATTGGCATGAATATAAAATACAGTACACTTCACACATTTACTGCAAAACTGGATTTATTTTACTTCACTGCAGAATATACGAAGAAAATTAAAGTAACTCGTCGTACTGTCTCACATACAGCAAGTTCATGCATCTTTAAAAGAAATACATTTTGTATTGCTTTGATTGTCAAATATAAGTACAGAATATACTACTGCAAATTCATTCCTCGTCAATTCATTCTTCTTTGTTTGTTTGCTTGTGGGTAAGTATGCATCATCAACATTGAGGCTCAATAACAACATGCGTCCATGTGAACTCGTAGGAATTCAAAATATCTTTTATAGTATAAGAATTATATTGATGGACACATTGTTTTACAGAAAGTTTGTAAAGTTCAATGTTTCGTAAACTCCGTAATCTCGAAAAAAGTCCCCAAAATCCCCAAATCGTAGACCTATCCTCATACAGATCCAATTTTTACTTTTCTCATCATTCCGTACTTGGAGGGTTATGCAAATAGGCTCAAACCGACCCCAACTTGATAAGTTACAGTGTTGCAAAGTTCAGGCTCTCTATAGTTTCTTTATTTCAGAGCACCCTCCTCCCAAGTTAATTCTTATTGTGAAACAGAAAGTTTCTGACTCCATAGCTCGTCATATTGAAACAGACGCTAACATCTCTGATGTTGGGCTTATGTTATAATGTATGGAATAGTCGAACACTATAAGTATTTTTCTTATAATTAGTCGCGGGTTTGAGGGCTTCTGTAAAATCAGCCGTATGGTTAAAATCAATTTCCTTTTTTAGAACGTATATAACAAAGTTATATCTATAGAATGTCATACCACTCTCCGTGATAACTGCTACAAAACTTGAGTTTTAGAGCTTTTTTGTACTACCCGGGTTAAATGCCATAAGGGTTGTTCACGTGGATCTTCACCAATACATGGCCAGAGGGCAATAGGCGGGGTGAGCTATTCAGTTCTTTTTATGGGAAAGTGTCCTCAATCGATGTTACCTTCACAAGGACAGGGGCAATGCCTCCATGTGTGACTGCATGAATTAAAATGACAACTTCACACGATCTGTATTTACATTTTTATAGCAAATATCTCATTATTGATCCAGTCGATTAGTCGGACATCATCAACGGTATTGTAAGTGTATAGTTTAATTTGATTGCTCTCTCGTTAATTACATTTGTAAACCTATGATGCGAAAGGGCGACGTCGTGTTTTGGAAGACGACGTCACCCTTTGCGTTGTCGCTCACGCTTTTGATGAGGTAATGCGGGGCACACTTTTGGTCCAACTAGATCACCATACTATTGAAGTGATACGGTTATGCTGTGTCTGAGAGGCGTCCAAATCTTTGAGGTGCCGAGGACATTTGCATAACATAGCGGCTGTACTGGTCCACCCGTATTCTCGAATCTTTCGTTCTTTGTCAACGACAATAGTTTAATCTCATGTCTTCATAACCAAACGACAAACAGAGCAACCCTTGAATGACATCTCGCCCCGCCTATTGCCCTCTGACCGGAGAAAAAGGAATAGATTATGACGACATACCATGTATTGGTGAAGATTCACGTGAACAACCCTTATGGCATTTAACCCGGGTAGTACAAAAAAGCTCTAAAACTCAAGTTTTGTAGCAGTTATCACGGAGGGTGGTATGACATTCTATAGATATAACTTTGTTATATACGTTCTAAAAAAGGAAATTGATTTTAACCATACGGCTGATTTTACAGAAGCCCTCAAACCCGCGACTAATTATAAGAAAAATACTATAGTTCCGACACCTTCATATGTTTTTGTACAGTGGTAGTACATTTGGTGTTCAATATAGTTATCAGTTTATCTCTTTGACAAACAGACAATAAGTTGTCATATTGTCAGGAAAACGTTAATTCATATAACTTTCGTATTACAGATCAATCAGATTTTTAACGTTTGATGTCCATTTCGATTTAGCTTCAGAATTTTGTGTTGAGGGTATCCGTACATGATTGCCTTTTTATGAACCTGCACTCAAAACAGCTATTCAAGGGACATAACTCTAATCTCCAAAGTATCATTTGCCCGCGCTCTTCAGAGTTAAGGCTGGAAGTACGCATCACCAAGTTTATGCGTCCTTCATAAAAGACACTCGGTGTAACGGTATATTTACAGTTTTGTTATTTTTATGATTCATGTAAACTGTGTGTTATACTTTCTTTGTTGAATAAACTTATTCAAAATCGAAAAAAATGTCAGGAAAAAACATAAGAAAGGAATATCCTTTCGTGGTTTTCTTTTTTGAGAATTATCGGTTTGAAATCATATAACTATATTTTATATTACTATATCATTAAGAAAGTGATCGTATAACAGTATTTTCGTTATTTTGGGATAACACTATAGAATAGCACAAATTCTAGTGCTGTTTTTCGAAAATTCTGTCATATAACTAATTTGGGTGTAGGACAAAACCCCCCGCGGACAAAACCCCCACGGATAAAACCCCCCAGGACAAAACCCCCACCGGACATAACCCCCACCGCACATAACCCCCGCTGGACAAAACCCCCATCACATATTATTTCCTATGCTATTTTAGCAATAAAAGAAATAACATGGTAAATGATAAGATCTCAAGACAAACTTATTTGATGTTATAACATATTTATTAATCTGTGTGTTAGTAAGAGATGTCATATAAGAATAATCAGATTGAAACAGAGCAGAAAAAAAATAGACAAGCAACACGTGTCCATCTTCGCTTACCCAAGTCTAACACTACACGTGACGGAACGTTAGTGTAGTATTTAACTTGAAAAATGTGAAGATGCACTTGTCAAGAGTCCTGTCCGTTTCAGGTGATTCCGTCACGAACATTTCGAGACAAGATTTATTGAAAATGCTGGATCATCTGTAGATTTTTCATGGATCCGTAAAGCGATGTCATATAGAATAGCAAACTGAACAAGAAACCACATGGTTATGACCTCGGAACTTGTGAGCACATGGCTTTGAATAAAAAAAAAGGTCTTCCCAACGGTGATTCCGTCACGGTGGAATTCATGATAGCTGAAATACACAAAAAAATGAAAAGGATCATAGAGAATAGATATTTATGAATCTGTATATTAAAAATGTAAAAATTCTGTCTGAAATAGATATTTTTGGGTGAGATGGGGTTTGTCCGACTTTCCAATTTTGGGGTTTTGTCCGTGTGTTTTGTCCTAGGGGTTTGTTCACTGGGGTTTTGTCCGGATCATTAGGACAAAACCCCCAGCAGATAAAAACACGAAACAGGACAAAACCCCCACCGGACATAACCCCAACCGGACATAACCCCCACCGGACATAACCCCCACTGGATGACAAAACCCCATCACATATTATTTCCTATGCTATTTTAGCAATGAAAGAAATAACATGGTAAATGATAACATCTCAAGACAAACTTAT
The DNA here is from genome assembly GCA_036873755.1 of Hanleya hanleyi. Classification (NCBI taxonomy): domain Eukaryota; kingdom Metazoa; phylum Mollusca; class Polyplacophora; order Lepidopleurida; family Hanleyidae; genus Hanleya; species Hanleya hanleyi. Next base: position 17,239 of record JAVTVY010056488.1, read on the forward strand.
TTGATGTTATAACATATTTATCTTTCAATAATTGTGTAGCCTACTATACAGGCTAAACTGTTCTTACATGACCAATAATTGGAAGTAATTCCATGTTCTCACTACCACATTTTTTCACCCTAAACGAAGTTTTTCACTAGCACATTAGTATATGTTTTTCCGTAGCAGATTTTCACACCAAACGAATGTTGTGTCCAACTGTCTTCCGACCATCTCTGACATCCATACATGGATTCCGCAGATTCCATAGATTGTTTAGTAATTGTTTAGTTCACACCAGTCATTACAATCCTTATCTAGCTGAAATACACATAAAAATGAAAAGGATCATAGAGAACAGATATTTATGAATCTCTATATTAAAAATGTAAAAATTCTGTCTGAAATAGATATTTTTGGGTGAGATGGGGGTTTAGTCCGACTTTTCAATTTTGGGGGTTTTGTCCGTGGGTTTTTTGTCCTAGGGGGTTTTGTCCGTGGGTGTTTTGTCCTAGGGGGTTTTGTCCACTGGGGTTTTGTCCGGATCCCGCGTCCTCTATAAAAGATACTCGGTGTAACGGTATCTTTACAGTTTTGTTATTTTCATGATTCATGTACACCGTGTGTTATATTTTCTTTGCTGAATAAAGTTATTGAAAATCGAAAAAAATATCAGAAAAAAACATAAGAAAGGAATATCCTTTCGAGGTTTTCTTTTTCGAGAATTATCGGTTTGAAATCATATAACTAATTTACAGTAACAATATATTATTGCATTTTTTACAGTACGTTACTGAAATCTTTGCCGCCAGTAAGGTACTCACTGTAATAATTACAGTAGCATCCTACTGTGAATTTTACATTAAGTTATACTGGCACCCTTGCTGCACTTACTGTAAAAAATTTTTACAGTGTGAGTTTAGATTGATTAATTTACAATCTCAGTGCCCCTCCTCCAATATTGGAATGAACAGGATATATTGTGAAAGGCTGGGTTAGCTGTAACACCAAGGTTGCAATAAACATCTTCAAGCTTTCTTTGCTCATTCCTCATTTCCCTTGTACACATACATATAATATATTATGTACACATATACTATTTGAATTCAGACTAAATTTTCGTAGGCTAATTATTCTCGGTCCTTTGTTGTCTCCGATTAAATGTGGGAATTTTATCCTGGTTATTGCATATAATTCCTCAGTAAAGTCTATGTTTCTATAGGCACATACTACAACGTTGGCTGTATAACTTTTCCGAGTGTAATAGATTAACACACTTGAAGGGCATGCTACGATAATAACAATTGTGTATGAAGAATCGTTTCAAGTGTGTAATCGGTATAACATCAAAGGATTCGTCGGTATCATTTGGTAATTAAACACTTTATTAACCTTCAAGTACTTTCTTTTCCAAAAAAATAAACATAATTGTCAATATATTGGGTAAATGTGTGACTGACTGGCTAAACTTCATAAACGTATCTTTCATAAGTTTCTGTAATTATCCCCAATATTTGCGATTAAACTATATAACACACGCGTTTGCGAACGGAGATACACGATTGTCCGTAATACAATCGACTCGGTCCATGGCCAAAATGTGTTGGCAATATATTTTATATTGCGGATAAAGAACCCATCACTAATGATTTTGAAAAGTTACAAAGAGCAGGTACCGGTACCATGATTAGATATGCATGATATTATATGTATAACTGAATACAAATACTCCTTGTCGGTATCATTTGGTAATTAAACACTGTATTAACCTTCGGGGACTTTGTTCTCTTCCGAAAAATTAAATATAATTGGCAATATATTGGGGAAGTTATAGTGTCACCGGCTGGCTATATTTCATCTTTCGTAAGTTTCTGTAATTATACTCTCAATATTAGAGAAAAACTATAATACACGCGTTTATACGATTGTCTGTCTCTCATTTGCATCATGAAACATGTGATACACGACTGACAAGGTGGATGACGAAATGTTTTGACCAATAAAGGACCTTTAACGATAAGATGGGCAAACGGCCCGGTGAGCAGTCCATTCACAAGGGATCACATGACTCCAGTGAAATTGAACAGATTCTGTTTGACCGCCGCGAGCATTGTTTGTGGGGCAGAGCATATTTTACTCGTGAGTTTTCTGTTTCCTGTAACTAGATTGATGATGTTTCATGATATCTTCCTGCCTTCCCTGTTACGTTAATGTCGTTAATTGCATGAAATAACAACTCGAATACGGAAATGAAGTGAATAAACCGTATCCTTCACTCGTTGAATTGAGTGTCCGCGAGTCCCGTCTTTTGAAGTGAACCCCCGACGACTTTCGCAGTCATTTTTTTTGTACAATAAATATACTGTAAATATACCCTCCTATGTGGTATTTGACGAACAGTGTATATGGCGTACAACTGAAAACCACGCACAATGTGGAAATTGAGGATAATCAACAATGTTTAAAGTTCCGAATGCATGTGCTCCGGGCTCAAAGTATCGGTTGCACGACCAGCTTCGTTTGATGGAACGGCCCTTCTGGGTTTACGCTGATCAACAGCTGTACGGCACCACGTCTTTACCTCTGGTAGGACTGTTGTCGGTAAGGATTATTGTGAGTGAGTGAGTGGGTGAATATAATTTAACGTCGCTTTCAACAATATTTCATCTCCACCCAGCTATTAAAGTTGCGTCCTGCTACTTCAAAGAAGAAGCAACATGGAACCAGACACCCTCCATCCACCCTAACGTAAGGAGTATGGTCACAAACTGCATTTTGTCGACTGACCCATCATGAATGGTCAACATATAATTTTCTCACTTGGCCTTTTTTCTTTGGCTTGTCAGATCAGGCACATAACGGGAAGACCACCGTTGATATCGCCTATATCTCAACGGGTAATAAATATTCTTCATCATAGACATATATATATGTACGAATTCACCGAACAGAACGATCTTTTTGTGCCCACTTTTGATGCGACTAAATACTAAGATGATTAAATCAGTCCAGATATTGTTGTGTCAAAATCTCTAATCACGCGGACCAAGCTATAGCAAGGAAAGGAAAACTTCGCAATATTTGCTGAATATTATATCTTGAGATGTAAGCAATTGCGAAGCATTATTTCAACAAACAAATATTCGTATATATATTGCAATCATGGTGCAAAATCCAAAAAGGCATAAAATCCTTGTAAGATTTTGGACGAATATTTTGGGATTCGAACCAGCAGACCATCAATCAAAATAACAACTCCTTTCGCGACTACAATTAACATTGCTCCAATTATCGTATTTGAAATTGAGCACCAGATGTCTAAAACAATATTCAATAAAGTTTCATTTTTTTATATGAAGATAAGCGATAATCAAGACGTGGTTTGCTGAACAGCTAGGGATTTAATAGAGGATTATTATATGTGAATATTTTTTGGTTATAGTTTATCATCATATGCTTCATATGATAGGCAAACCGTACTGTTTCAATCCAAAACCTACCAATTTGGAGAGTTCTTATTAGAAAAACATGGCACTCGTGCTCCCAATATTTCAAAGATAGTTCAAGAAAATGTAATAGTTTATGATATTCGTGTCGCATTTTCGTTTCATTTTTCATCTACAATCTTACCTCATCTGGAGCGGTTTGTTCACCTCAACGTACATGGTCCTTGATACGAGAAGGACAAGGGCTCCTTTATCCACTCAAAATGTAGATGGCTTGAAAATGGAGAGAAAAGCTCCAGATCTTTCTATAACTTGGAAAAAAAACAAATACGAGAAGGACAAGGGCTCCTTTATCCACTCAAAATGTAGATGGCTTGAAAATGGAGAGAAAAGCTCCAGATCTTTCTATAACTTGGAAAAAACAAATACGAAGCTGCGTATCTGAAAACCCATCGGCTCTGGGCTCCAACCATTCATAATGTATTCAATCTAAACCAAGATGTTAGGAACACCAAGCAGTCAAGTTACAAATATACAGATTATCAAACATTTTACAATCAGAAATGGCCCTTGAGGTTTCCGTCCAGTCGGAGAAGCCGGTATTCATTACAAAAATCTCTTGATACATTGGTGATGTATACCAAATTCTACATCAAGCACTTGAACAGTGTCAGAGATAGAGATCATTAATGATTTTGCATAAATTAAAAACGGTCGCCCATCCTTCCCGCCACTCAGATGGACTGATGTGGTTATTCATTGCAAGTCTCTTGATACATCGATGCTGTATACCAAGTTTCGTATAGAACACTGGAATGGTATCAGAGATATACATCATTAAAGATTTTGCATAAATTAAAGATGGCCACAAAGTTTTCCGCCCAATCAGAGAAACCAGATCTGTCATTTATCGTAAGTCTCTTGAAGCATCGATGATATATACCAAATTTGAACGGTATCAAAGATATACATCATTAAAGATTTTGCATAAATTAAAGATGGCCGCCAAGATTTCCACCGAATCAGGAAAACTTGTTTGGTTATTTCTTTGAAGTTTCTTGATGCATCGATGATCTATACCAAGTTCCACAATGAACAGCGAAATGGTACCCGAGATACACAAGATTGATGGTTCGCATAAATTAAAGATGGCCGCCAAAGTTTCCACTCAATCGGGTCCATATTCAATAGGGTTTTTGTTTCACGAGCATATGGATGTGCACTGCATGTTTGGTGTGCCTAGGGTAGGTCGTTCTAAAGATATCTTGGTAAAGCTATGACGGTTTCGCATAAATTAAGGATGGCCGCCGAAGTTTCCAAACAATCGGATCCAGCTTGAACAGGGTTTTGGGTCACGAGCATATGGATGAGCACTGCAAGTTTGGTGTGCCTAGGATAAGTCGTTCTAAAGATATATTGGTAACGAGAAAGGTGTAACGGACAGACGGACGGACGTACATGGCCACGACAATGCCCTTGGGCAAAAGCAGATTTTCTGAATGAATTGGAAGCATATTATTCAAAATTGTACCAGTCAAAATTGCAGAACCTGGTCGCGTAGAAATCTTCAAACAACCTTCCCAAATTCAGTACAAACGCTCCCGAAGAAGATCGTGACAACTTGGAATCTCCTATCACAGAACTTGAATTTCAAGAAGCTTTATTTAGTATGCCGCTAAACTACTCGTCAGATCGTGACTGGTTAAGTGTGGAGTTTTTGAGAGATTTTTGGAGTAAAATAAAGGTAATGTTCATTTCGTCCACTCTGGAATCATTACAATGGAAACACTCGGTGTATACCAGAGAAGAGGGATAATCTTCCTCATCGAAAAACCCGGAAAAGATTTGAAATATTAAAAAATTTGGCCGCCGATATCGCTTTTGAACGTGGATAACAAAATCAGTTTTAAAGCATTAGCTAATAGAACTAAACCCCTATGGAATAACTTTATTCACCATTCTCAAACCGGTATCGTTAAAGGTCGATTTATAGCAGAAAATGTTCGTTTTTACTGGATATTTTAGTGCAACATCATTTCTCGAACAATTGCTTGCTATACCTAAACATCAAAACAGCATTTGACTGGGTTTAGTGGTCATATATAGACATATAAAGTTCTATTTTGGTCCAGTTTTTTTTTCTGAAATATGTCCTCACGTTATGCAATGGAGCAAAAGGTTGTGTTATTAATAAGAACAAATCGTCCAAGTGGAACAATTGAGGAACAAGACAAGTGTGCCCATTTTCACCATACGTATTTAACTTGTGTATAAACAACGAAATTCATAAAGGCAAATCTATCAAAGCTGTATTTGTTGACAAAGAAGAAGTCAAGAGAGTTTTAGATGTAGATGTTAAACTTAAGATTAAAAGACAACTCATCTGTCAGAAATGCTATATCCAAGTATGAGTTATTGGGAAATTTTACAGGGCTCTGTTTAAATATATGCAAAATTAAATTATTTTCTTTCTCCAAAAAGAAGATCAAACACATCAATATACTACAGCTTACAGTAACTAATTAGTTGCAATACTGGATATTTTAGTTAGCCATGACAAAAATTCAGCACTAAAAGAAAATTTAGATAGCACGTTGAGGAAAAGCTTTCAAATCTGGTCGTCCAGAGATATTACTTTGTATGGAAGATCACTTCTGACAAAAGGTTTGTCAAGGCTTACACACCTATCGTCGGTGTTACCATCCCTAAACTGTTCAGTTCTGATGTCAATAAACAGATATTCCACTTCATCTGGAAGTATCCTCAAGAAAAAGTAAAGAGAAGTCTTTTGTGCTGCAGTGTTAAAAACGGTGGCGAAAAAGTCAGATTTGGACACACACAACCAGGCAAGGAAATTGGTGTGGTTAAATAGAACTAAATTGCTAATAAAACTTCGTGTTGAAAATTAACCACAAACGAAATATTCAGAAAATTAGGTGGACTAACATATTTACTAAATTATAACTATGATATCTTAAAATTAATTGATAGGTTATCCGTTTTAATATGGAAATTCTGGCAAATTGGTGCAAGATAAAAGATGCAGGTGAAGGTACAGACCCGCACAATGAACCATATTTTATTTGGTAACAAATCAATGTACAACATTGTATGGCATCAAGCTGGTATTAATTTTGTAAAAGATCATACGATGAGAATAAGAAGTTGCTATCTCTGTCAGAATTACAGGAAAAGTACATTTTCATCTTCCAAAGGACTACTGCAGTATCATTCATGCTGTTAATAGTTTTGCTGGATTCAATCCATTTAATAAAAACATTGCCGATATAACTTTGCACGAGACATCATCGGCGGGTGGGATAGAGTTGAATGACAAATTTATGACTTGCAAGTTTTTTTATAACATGTTAAAGGGTAAAGATACGATAAAGTTTGATTATGGCAAATGGTTCAATGCTCGGGATGACGTGTCTCATGAGAAAATCTGGTCTCTTCCGCACACCCTACATGTATGAGAATAAAGTTAAACAACTACAATATAAAGTGTTACATAAAACAATTCTTTGCAACCAGTACCTTTGTAGGCGACTCAATGTGAAAGAAAATCCAACGTGCAACACAGTTAGACGGTACTGTAGATCGTTATTTCATTGAATGTCCACAGAATGCTAAGTTTTGGACTGATTCACCCAAATAGCTGATATAGCTGACAACGAAAGTTTATATGGATACTATAAAACAGAGCGATATCAGTCATTAGTTAACCACTTCACAATGCATGCAAAGTTTTTCATCTACAGATGTCATGTAAGAAACAAGGCTTCGTTTTTCAAACTTTTTATTAGTGAATTAAAGTGGAATATACACATATTAAAGAAAGTATATGCCACCAGAAACATAGCACAGCTGTATTCAATGATATTACTTAAAGTGCCTTACACGTACGATTTTGTAAATTGATAAATCTGATTACTTCAAGTGAGTAGCTTGTCTTTTAGGGAATGAGGGGTGGGGGGGTTATATATGCATAATATATTTCATATATTATTTCGCAAATATATTGAAATAAGAAATATAAGGTGTTAGATGTTACATCTGATCTTTATATCTAATTTTTGCTACCCAGGCTACGTGGGCATTGTAAGAGTATATCGTAAAAACCGTAGCCAGAACAATGAGTAAATGCACAGTGGCTTGTTCCAGGGCATCAACGGAACAATATATATATTATACCAACTGATACTCGCACTCCTAGTCTTCTTTCCAACTGACTCCCAGATTAGCGCTTCATATGCATATAGGCAGTGAAAAGTAAACAATTTGGCATGACAAATTTCCGCTCCGTAATGGAGGCTACATTGATTCTATACATAGATTGCACTATTATGCTCTTAAGGGTGTTTTCTAGGGATTATTCTATAAGACAGCGAATAGAACATGTGTTCGCTTTTCGCCACCAATTGTCGTAAAAGCTTCAACCCAAATCACTTATTTGTATATATTTTCCATAAGAGAACGATTAGGCCATTATGTAGAGGGGAATGTCCGAGTAACTCTCCATTCCTTAAAAATAATGGAGCCGAGGCCCCGAAGGAATAAAAATAATGAAGCCGAGACCCCGAAGGACGAGGCCCATTATTTTAAGGAATGAGAGTTACGAGGACATTCCACTACTTAAAATACACCCACTCAAAAAGGCCATGGTTTTAACGCCGATACTAGTTTAACTGTCCAAGCAGTACATGTGCTACACAAGGCTTGAAGTTGTCGTGACGATCATGTCACGATAATGTGTCATTTAAGACGACATGAAGTTAACATTGTACATGATGAACTCTGAATTTCGCTCCCTGATTCTGCCTGGTGCGCTTGGTCTTACATGTAGGACATTGTGCAATTAACTCGACAGTAACAGTAACAGTAACTGTTTATGGCTCTCGACACTTATAAAAGCAACCACGGCGTTGATCGGACAGTTTATAGTAAATCAGCCGTGCTGTTCGAATGTGTGGTGTTTGTGTCCAGAGAGAGAGAGAGAGAATGAAAGACTGAAGTGAATTGTGATCCCGGGTGTGGATTTTACTTTTATATCGGTATAGAGATGCACGGTGTTACATGCCACATTTGTGATCTCTGAATGTGGCTATTCATAACATTGGATTCACTTGTACAAGTTTATCACCAAAGTCCAGGTAAATGATTTACTTAGCCCTTTTTTGGATTGACCAGGGGATGCTCACGCCATTGCGTTGGAGAAACCAAGCTTTTGCGCGCGAGCAACAACAACATTCAATTTCATGTAATTCGACAGAAATAGATATTTAAGGATCATCAGGACTTTTGACATTTTTGAAATTTTGAAAGTCTAAATGTCTAAAAACGACCCTTATCATTATAATGACCAAATGGTATGACACAATGATACCATGAGACATGACATGACAAAAAATGGAAAAAAAATTCAATACCTTTGTGAAGCAAAAATGTAATGAAATGAAAAAGAATTTCGTGAAGCAACTTTCAGGAACTAAATACTATAACAGGCCAGGAAAACGATAGATAAAATGACTCAACTAAGTTTTGGAGGTCCTACGAGCGAAATTATCCATTTCGCCTGAAGCACGTGGCCGTACATCCATTCTCGACTCTGCATGTCATAACAAATGACCGGTGAAATCTCACCATTTTGCCCCCGACGTGACAACGAAATAAAGATAATTCAATAGAAAATAAACTATAGCAGATATCAATTTCAAATTTTCCACAAATACACATACGTATTTTTCAGTCCATCTGTTTAAATAGAGATCGAATTTAGCGCTTTCATCCCACCCAGTTCGGTATGTCTCAGACCATGCTTCTTTTCCAAACAAGGTGACCCATCACATCTCAATAATATTCATACGCCCATATAGGCATATCGAAAATATCGTCAATATCATGTATAAACATCAAAGAAGCATCATAATTGTGCGAAACATGGTGATATTTAGCATCCAACATATTTATTTCGGCAGTTTCGAAAGAGGGAAATAATTTCTGTAAACCTCTCTAGAGATCTATTTTTAGAGCCGCCTTACTCTAATATCCTGCCGCCTGCTTCTCGTGAAATCGTATGAGATCTTATATTTTGGTGAAACTGATGAAAAACATATCATCCGTCTAATCGCATCAAATTTAGACAACAAAGATGGTATTATAGTAAATTTCGGAGAGTAGCCGGGACTCCCATCTGAATGGTTTGGCATTCCGATCGCATGTTCTGAAAGCGTTTGTTGATGAAAATGGTTGAGCGTAAACGTGTTGTAATTTGTGAGAACTCTCGACGGAAAGTGGGCTTGTATGGGGCGCCGATGTTCCCGGGTAAAATTACATAAACCCATCGGAAGATTCCGGCACAGGCATTTGATAAGGGTCAGTATACGATGGGTATCTCAGTAATATCTTAATTATCCGTGGTAATTATGTATCTACATATATGGACCCCACCAACTAAGGTCGCAGTGTTAGAAGAATGGGGTATATATAACATTATGACAATAGTGAGTATATAAAGTTTTATTTGATACTACACCGACACAAAGGTCCATTGTGATTCATTTATCAATGAATAACTAACTGTGGGCCAGAGATCATCCATCCATACTGACTCCATGTTACTAGTATATGGGATATATATAACAGCATGAGAAGGGCGAGTACACTACACATACATATCATTTTAATCATTTCAAAGACAAATTGGTGACTGATGACAACCCATCCATTACTGACCCTTATCAAATGCCTGTGGATTCCGGTCCGTTTTCTCTGGACTTAAAATGGACGACAACAGAACACGCACATTGCTGTAGTTAACTTTTACTGCTCGTACATTTCAGCTTACAAAATTGTGACGCTGTACCGGTGGTGACATGACAGAGGATGTTATTCTGTGAATACCGACGGTCACGGATGTACAAAGGGAAGCAACGTTACAACGTCACGGCAGAGGGCGTGACTGCTTGGGGGTCAGATCGAAGATTGTTAACATGGTGGATCAAAGGAAATTGACGCAAAACCGTTTCCAGTTCGATAAATGGGCGGTCAAAATGAAATTAAAACTGATGTACTGCAGAGTGACTATCCTAACATATTGACAGACACACGAGGCGCTTTTGTTGTATGATGTAAGATATATATTTCTAGTCCAAAAGAATTAAAGAATCTGGTATGTTCTTCTGTGACGTCGATCATTCGCTATGACGTTGCAACAATCCATATTGTGATGACGCCACTCGCGATACCATTGTTGGCGGTCCAAATAACAAACGTCACAAGAGAACGTCATAATACAAATGTATCAAAATGTATATATTCGTAGCGTCGTATGGCTGCAGGATAAATCTGACCCCCTCTGCACTCCGCCCTCTACCGGTATGTCAGCAAAGGTGTTCCCCTTTACGTATCCGTGACCGTCGGTATTGGAAACCGTCAAACATTCTCTTTTATACTATCTTAACAATGGGTACATGATAACAACTCTATCAGACTTTATGACAATGGGACAATCGAATTGTCACCAAACTAAAACACAGAACTAAAAGTCAGTATATGTCAGTGCATTGTACTTATCCACACCGTTAAATCCTATAGCTGAATACCGAAGATCGAATCTGACGCCTACTGGAAATACAGTCAAATATTAACTGACAGTTAACTTAAGTTAACTGACAATGCTTATATTACCAAAATAGTATTCAGAACCGAAAACAATTCCCTCATGTTGAACTGTCAGCCTCGGATATAACATACACCGTACCAATAACAAGGGACAGTAAGAAAAGCTTATGAAATCATGAATTTTCACTCAAGGAAAAAGTTAATATAATAAAAGCTAAGAATCGATATCTTGCATATCTTTTATGCATTCATATGGTAGCCCAGAATCGACATTTCACATATCATCCAACAATGGAAGATGACAGACACGAACGAAGATCGTTCATTCATCTCCAAGTATAAACACAAAATGCATAAGGCAGCGAGAATAATATCAAAACGTGAAAGAATAGTCCATTATGAATAGCCAAGGTCGTTATCAGAAATATCGGTCGAATACCAGGAACAATTTATTTAATTACTGTAGTCTATATTCATTGCGTAAGGTCATAAGGCCATATTTACTATCATTTCTCAATGAAAGTACTCTAGGTATGTGAGACACGTGCCAGTCACTGACAAGTGTGGACATGTCAAAACAATGTGCTCAAAACATGACACAATAGCAAAACAATTGCTGGAAAATTAATCCATTAGCTTCAAATCCAAAATAGTTTATCAACACATTAGATGTTCATGAAAATCAAAACAAATAACATTTATCTGTATCAAAATGTCAAAACGCCAACCTACATGTAAGATAATGTCAGAACAGTGAAACAAGAAATAAGCAAAAGAAAAATACAATGATAAGAAGACAAGAAATGGTGCTAGAACCTGCATGAATGATCAGTTCAACAGCCACTAATACACCAAAACTTGAC
>JAVTVY010056489.1:0-29223 GCA_036873755.1 Hanleya hanleyi
TTTGCCAAACTGGGTCAAGTTGGACCAGATCCTTATTTACGCAACAAATTCGTTGGGGCTACCATACAACGAAACCCGCGACTGGACAATGCATAGCTACCAAGTGTCATACTAATATAGCGTTAGGCTTGCATCTACACATTTTTGAATATGTTATTCGGGATTCCTGCTGCTGAAGATTAAGTTACGGCGCCAATGCAAAAGCTATGGCCCTTCTTGCATATCGCCCCAATCTATTAAAGAGGGTCAATGCCGATTAAAGAGATTCTTTTTTTTACATGAGCTGAGAATTAGGCAGCTGAAACGGGCGTATCCTCTGGAAATTGGAACAGGGGACCGGCCTCGGATGTGAAATATGTAACCGAAAATAAGCACGGATTGCTTGAAGTGGACAATATCTAATATTATCAGTATAAACAAATGAACTGGTTCATGGGATATGTTGTGTTTGAAGTTGCGGATAATAGTGTGCCTGCTTTGTAATGGGCCAGATTGATCGGAGAAAGAGACATCGTTGTATTAAAGAACATTGCTATTGCAGACTTGTTCTGAACGATCTGTCAATTTACTAACGCGTAAGAAAGCAGAAATGCTACCAAGATCATTGCTGGTAAAAGAATTACATGGATACAATTTGGGGTATAGCATAAAATATCTTCTGGAGGATATCCTTAGTTATAGACAATCTGGTATCCGGCCGTGTAATTTTGACATGCCCGTAAGTAGCTTTTTGGCAAGGAATAACTGCGCAGGATCGTGTACTGCAGCCAAATTGTGCGCATAACTGATAGCCGATACGAATGTATAAGCTGTGGAGGGTGCATACTTGTTGAAATGCAAGAATGCTTTGAAGGAAACCAACTGTGACGATGAGATGAGGAATATCTTACTGGCACACTGACCAGTGTTATTGGGGAAATCTCTGCACACTTGTATGCTTGAAGACCAACAGACAGGGTACTGGGTGCGACGAGCAATTGAGCCAAGGGGCTAGAGACAGCGCTTCCTGAAATTGTAACCGCGAGAGTTTGTCAGGAATAAGATTGTTCCGAAATATGTTTTGATCTGATCAGAATGTCATTTCGAAGGCAGGCAACTACTAACTGACGCACTAATTTCAACTAATTTCAAGAAAGAGACGTTATGATTTGCCAGTTTATGACCCTAAATTTCCACGGCAAGCACTGCTTGACCGTGATATGGGTAAGATGTGCTGGTCATTCTTGGTCTATCCACGAGGATCCGAAAACAGCCGCCAAACCCAAGGTACCAGCAGCGTCGAAATCGGATACCCAATTTGGAAAAAGAAAATTAATTTTCCGCTGAAAGACTCCAGGAATACAAGCTAGGTATTAGCATAGGCTCTAGCTTTATTCAAGCAAATGTGATCGTGAGCCTGTGATACAACTTTTGTTAAATTCTATCAGGCAGCGGAGAAATGCCCTACCGGGCACGACGACTTTACACTCAAAATTGTGCGAGCCAATGAGAGACTATAGTTCCACAAGGGGTTCCTTTTTGCGGCGCGAGAATTCACCCAGCATGCTTTTCAGTTTATGAATGTTGTCTTCTGGAAATGAAGCTTTCATAGTTCTGGAGTCCAGCTGAATCCCATGCATAACCATAGTAGTTGATGGGTAGTAGGTCTTAGCATGTTCAATTGGAATGCCCAAATACTCACACAAATAAGTGAAAGTGTTGAGAGCTATAGAACAGTGGCTAGCACCATTTGCACCGACGAACATGAAGTCGTCCAGTATGTGGATGACCTCTGATATGCCGAATTTTGTAGCCATAACCGATTGCAGAGAGTGACTTGAGCTCTTCAATATCTTACAGGATGTAGAGCATCCCATCGAGTGGCACCGATATATAAATGCGGAAGGCATCATCTAAATAGATTTTTGCTATCAAGCTTAGTGGCCATGTTTTTTAACTAGTGCAATCGCGATATCTAATGCCTACATATTCAACATATCAGGTCCTGTTGAATCGCACCTTTAATAGACAAGGCTGATTTTCAAGGGTAAGATAAATCGTGTATCACCCGACAAGTATTAGGGGGGATTTGGTTTAATGTCACACTCAAGGTTATTTCACTCATATGGTGACAGCCAGTTTTAATGATGGAGGAAGCTGGAATACCGGAAGGGAACCATCTCCGGCCTGTCGACAAGTAACTGGCAAACTTTCACACATGCAACAGCGAGGCTCGAACCCGTGCCGGTTCAGCGGTGTGAGGCTTGCGATCACTAGCGATGCGCCTAGAGAGCTCGGCCATCAAGAGCCCCTAAAAGTATTAGGTTTCTTTCTGGGGACTAAGCCTAGTTTTTAGCAAAAGTTATTGTCAAAAGGAGGAGTTTAGAAGGGTCCAGAAACTCGACCTTAGCTCTAATTTAGCTTCTACGATAACAGGGTTTTGCATAGCAGATGAACGATTACGCGAGACAGTACAGGCATATTTTTTTGAGTGTCAAATATCGAAACCGTTTGTGAGACTTGAAACAAGTAAATCTACCTCAGGGTAGTTAGCCTGATCCCAACCGGTGTTGGAAGAGTAACTCCCTTTGCTGCTGGATTTACACATGCTAATTTACATGTGAGGAGCCGGGAAGAATCCCATTGGCAACATTTGATACAGTTCACAACCGTGGCATGTATAAATCTATATGATATATATTATCATATATCCAAACACACATACATGTGAAAAGCAATAATACCATTATTAGTGACGCTCTGGAGGCCATATTGGATATTCAACTGGTAAAGTTTCCAATTATCGTTATTATTTTCTTCTTGAGTCAGTCAGACTCGTAGAAAACCAATCTCGTATAAAAAGGCGATTCAAGCTGTCAAATAGTCGCCAACAGGAGGTTACTGTATGTATTATGGCGGCCATATTGGATTTATGCAAATTAAGGGCCTTCCACCTCCTGTAGAAATGGGCACCCCTTCTGAGATCATTCCTTATGCCCAAATGAGCCTCTCTGCAAAATATGGTGCTTTATTCCAGTCAGTCACGATCTTGACCTTAAGCCACCGGACTAATCTCAGTCATATTTGACCACATTCATACAGCTGTAACCAACACCTCACAATAATACTGCATCATTGGAATGGTCTAATCAGCCCAGCTGGCACAGCTATAACCTTGGTTTAATCATAAAAATATATTGTTTGCAGTGACCTAACCAGCATTTGCTCAAA
This sequence comes from Hanleya hanleyi, assembly GCA_036873755.1. NCBI lineage: Eukaryota > Metazoa > Mollusca > Polyplacophora > Lepidopleurida > Hanleyidae > Hanleya > Hanleya hanleyi. The sequence continues at coordinate 3,211 of JAVTVY010056489.1, forward strand.
CTTAATTCGCCATCCATACACATGTAAGATGGCTTGCGAATCGTGTGTCGCCATTATTGCAGAGCGTTATCCAATACTTTACTGTATACTGTTCGGTCTTCATCCGGCGGAGAACAAACTCGAGAAATCTGATAAATTACAGCTTTTCATACTACTTCTGAATCATATATTGTCTGAGCTTACAAAAGTTGCAGATACATGAACGAATAACTTCCGTATCATCCAAGAGGTGTTGTAGATCTGTAATGTTGAACAAGTAGGACAGCCTAGGACTCGAAAATGGCGGGTTATGCCAGGGATACGTCGGTAGAGTTTAGCTGATTGGCTGATGACATCACATGATGTTGATTTTGGAAATTCCCTCTTATAGTTCCCGAAAGTAGGCTGAAAATGGATACACACGTTCCCAGGGTCAGTCTTACCGCATATAGATGACCCAGATGGTTACAGGTTGCTACCCTCGGTCTAGTCTGTAAGAATGTATTGTTTGGAGTGGCCTAACCAGCATAGCTCAGACCGATATAACCTATGTTTAGTCACAAGAATGTATTGTTTGAAGTGGCCTAACCAGCATAGCTCAGACCGATATAACCTATGTTTAGTCACAAGAATGTATTGTTTGGAGTGGCCTAACCAGCATAGCTCAGACCGATATAACCTATGTTTAGTCACAAGAATGTATTGTTTGGAGTGGCCTAACCAGCATAGCTCAGACCGATATAACCTATGTTTAGTCACAAGAATGTATTGTTTGAAGTGGCCTAACCAGCATAGCTCAGACCGATATAACCTATGTTTAGTCACAAGAATGTATTGTTTGGAGTGGCCTAACCAGCATAGCCCAGACAGATATAACCTATGATTAGTCACAAGAATGTATTGTTTGGAGTGGCCTAACCAGCATAGCCCAGACAGATATAACCTGTGTTTAGTCACAAGAATGTATTGTTTGGAGTGGCCTAACCAGCCTAGCCCAGACAGATATAACCTATGATTAGTCACAAGTCATAAAAGAATGACCAGTCTAGCTCAGACAGATATGTTTAGTCACAAGAATGTATTGTTTGGAGTGGCCTGACCAGTCTAGCTCAGACAGATATAACCTATGTTTAGTCACAAGAATGTATTGTTTGGAGTGGCCTAACCAGCATAGCCCAGACAGATATAACCTATGATTAGTCACAAGAATGTATTGTTTGGAGTGGCCTAACCAGCATAGCCCAGACAGATATAACCTGTGTTTAGTCACAAGAATGTATTGTTTGGAGTGGCCTAACCAGCCTAGCCCAGACAGATATAACCTATGATTAGTCACAAGAATGTATTGTTTGGAGTGGTCTAACCAGCATAGCTCAGACAGATATAACCTATGTTTAGTCACAAGAATGTATTGTTTGGAGTGGCCTAACCAGTCTAGCCCAGACAGATATAACCTATGATTAGTCACAAGAATGTATTGTTTGGAGTGGCCTAACCAGCATAGCTCAGACAGATATAACCTATGTTTAGTCACAAGAATGTATTGTTTGGAGTGGCCTGACCAGTCTAGCTCAGACAGATATAACCTATGTTTAGTCACAAGAATGTATTGTTTGGAGTGGCCTAACCAGCATAGCTCAGACAGATATAACCTATGATTAGTCACAAGAATGTATTGTTTGGAGTGGTCTAACCAGCATAGCTCAGACAGATATAACCTATGTTTAGTCACAAGAATGTATTGTTTGGAGTGGCCTAACCAGTCTAGCTCAGACAGATATAACCTATGATTAGTCACAAGAATGTATTGTTTGGAGTGGCCTGACCAGTCTACATGTAGCTCAGACAGATATAACCTATGTTTAGTCACAAGAATGTATTGTTTGGAGTGGCCTAACCAGTCTAGCTCAGACAGATATAACCTATGATTAGTCACAAGAATGTATTGTTTGGAGTGGTCTAACCAGCATAGCTCAGACAGATATAACCTATGTTTAGTCACAAGAATGTATTGTTTGGAGTGGCCTAACCAGTCTAGCTCAGACAGATATAACCTATGATTAGTCACAAGAATGTATTGTTTGGAATGGCTTAACCAGCATAGCTCAGACAGATATAACCTATGTTTAGTCACAAGAATGTATTGTTTGGAGTGGCCTGACCAGTCTAGCTCAGACAGATATAACCTATGTTTAGTCACAAGAATGTATTGTTTGGAGTGGCCTAACCAGTCTAGCTCAGACAGATATAACCTATGATTAGTCACAAGAATGTATTGTTTGGAGTGGTCTAACCAGCATAGCTCAGACAGATATAACCTATGTTTAGTCACAAGAATGTATTGTTTGGAGTGGCCTAACCAGTCTAGCTCAGACAGATATAACCTATGATTAGTCACAAGAATGTATTGTTTGGAGTGGCCTAACCAGCATAGCTCAGACAGATATAACCTATGTTTAGTCACAAGAATGTATTGTTTGGAGTGGCCTAACCAGCCTAGCTCAGACAGATATAACCTATGTTTAGTCATAAGAATGTATTGTTTGGAGTGGCCTAACCAGCCTAGCCCAGACAGATATAACCTATGTTTAGTCACAAGAGAGATATAACCTGTATTGGAATGTATTGAGTGGCCTAACCAGCCTAGCCCAGACAGATATAACCTATGTTTAGTCATAAGAATGTATTGTTTGGAGTGGCCTAACCAGCCTAGCTCAGACAGTAAGTATATTATCCCCAGTACAGTACTATATAACATGTAGTCAGTATGAGTCATAACACAGCAATCCTCATCCTTCACTCACAATGCCATCTATAACACAGCTGACTTTTCTTTTCTGTCTTGGTTTTCTAACAGGTCCAGAAAGTTTGACACAAACAAGCTACTTTTTTTCTCCAGCACTCTCTCTCTCTGCCAGACACATGTTTTATATGTCCCAGTCGAAGCTGGGATCACATCAGTGATATTGCACTGTGCCATGTACATGTACAAGTGAGTGAGTGAGTGAGTGAGTGAATAGAATTTAACGTCGCTTTCAACAATATATCAGCGGCCAGCACTGATGTAGATAAGTGAGAGAGCGATGGACAACAAGCATGATAACTCTCCTTAAAACCAACAGTCTCAGAGACTATATGTTGCACATATAGACATCATTTGAAAATCACTGAAAATTGTTATTTGCTCAGAATTGCATGTTTCGGGTAAAGCCAGTTGATGCAGACCTATCAACCCTCACGCATTTGGCATCTGTCTCACGCAGCTACATGTATATCAAAATCTCACACATCTTGGCATTTTCATGAAATTATTTCTAAAATAACCAATAATCCTTCAAAATTGCTCTAGTTGGCAGAAAAAGGAGTCATTAATTTCAAAATTTCCCTAGACTTGGTTGTAAAGTATACATTTATAGCCTCCGTGAAGGGTGAAATGTATAATGGTAGGCTGTTATACGGAACAAAAATTGGAAAAATTCTATGAAATGACGCCTAGAAATTCTCATTTTTTTGTGGGGGGATCGTATCCCCGGAGAGGATATACTCAAATCTCACGCCTTGGCAAAAGTATAAGTTGAGAGGTCTGTTGATGTGATGATGAGACGTATGTATGATACATGTATCTCACTGTTTGCACAATCTGTGAGAGATGTTAATTACTCTCCAGGATTCTGTTTTTCTGGTGAGTGATCACTCTCTCCAATATCACTCTTCATTGTATTGGTAATTTTGAGGAGAGTCATCAAAAGCTCTCCTAGAAGAAACGTTAATAGGAGAGTGATGGAGTGATCACTCTCTTCAAAACCGAGAGGATGTTATCGTATATCTTTTTTTCCCGCAAATTACCTTTACCTTGAATTGCCTGTGAAGCTGTTATCAGCAGTCAGTATCTATAGAAACTCATGGATATCTCTCAGTTTTGGGCCATTGTCACTTGATTGGTTGTTTAGCATTACCTTGATTTTTTAAATACACATGCTACATGTAGATGCTATAATTATTTATTATTAATTATTAAATTGCAAACAAATTGTATATGTATATGAAGAAAATGAGTGAGATTTACTCATAAAAATGTAAATCCTCATCTTTTTTACTTATTTGCCCTCAAAATATAGATGAGGTCTGGCCATGCTAAACAACCAATCAAGTGACAATGGTCTTGATACACTTGATTGGTCAATTCAAATTTTCAAAAAGAAACCGGGTATTTTCATTGGCTTGCAGAGAAAACCTGAAGAAACGAGCCAATCAAAGATTATCTAACCAGACAATCAGAGATTATCTAACCAGACAATCAGAGATTATCTAACCAGCCAATCAGAGATTATCTGAACAGATACATCACAGCATGGTCAAGTGGATTGAAGGTAAATAATCCACAATCTTAACATCATCACCTTCTACTTCCTGAACATGTACAATCGTTAAGATTAACTATAGGCCACTAAACAAATGTGCTGTAATTGCATTCTAGTTAGATTGACCACCTGTAAATAATAGTATAGATGCATGCATCAGAATCATTACCAGATTGGAATTCCAGTTAGGTTTAGCCGCCATGACAGTTTTGCTGGCCCCCGGGGAGTGAAACTGTCAGTTTCTGTAAGCTACGAAACATGCATTTGTCACAGAAGAAATCAGATATTTTGCAACATAAACCTGGTATACTTTCTCATAATATTTCAATGTTATGTTAGGGATTTATTCAACTCTTATCGGCAAAATTGTGATTTCAAACTTCTATCCCATGTTAAATATACAGCAGTGCTTGCTGTTTCACCCCTTGAGTCAGTAAAACTGTCAATGGTGGCATAGCCTCAGCTCGAACTCCGACCTGGCTTATACATGCACTGTGGGGAGAATTAAAGAACATTCACACTGCCTCCATCCATGCATATGTATCGAGAAAGTCATGTAATAATTTATCATACACTTATCTAAAGGGGAGACAAACACTAAGGCATATAAGCATGGATTTGACAGCTCCATCTGGACGGCACATGCTAAAGATATTTATACCCATGATCATGACAAAATGTGACCCCCAAAAAAGTCAGTTATTGTAAATATGGCGAATACCATTTTATGAAAAAGGTTTCTTTTAACACTCACTGTCGTAAGTGGTCTAATAATACCTCATAATATACAGTGCAATAAAACCACAGCATACTGATCACACATGGTTCAAATCATTCTGAAAGGTTCAGGGAAGATTTAAGTATCACATACACAGTGGGGTAAGGGGGATCAACCTGTTAGGATTTAGGATACATGCACATATATGTATACGTGTGTGTGTGTGTGTGTTGGGGGCGGGGGGAGTAAGAGCATATACTGCAGCGCTTGCATTTTCATGGAAATCTGATCTCATAAATACTCCCGCAAAAATAAACCACAAGAATGCAATGGACTTCCGTAAATTATTGACAATCTGTAGAAAATTCATAGATTTGGATTCCCCCGGATTCAAGCAGGAAGGAATTGCAGAGTCTGATTGGATTTCCTAACATTTGACAAAAAACAAAGCCTACTGCAACACAAATGTCCCAACGCAATTCAAAAATAATGCCCAACTTTCTGGACGTTATGGAAACCTGAATTTCTGACCCAATGTACATGTATAATGGTTCGATTCTTAAACCTGTAATAACCAGTAATATGTACATGTGCATATTATGTCAACTCAGGGTAAATACAGTGGCATGGATATGTTATTCATCCCAAGAACTGAAAAGACAGCTAGTGAAATTTGTAGAATGTTTGCCGAATTTCTCTCTGCAGATGCCTGAACTGAAGTTAACTTTTGCCGTCCGAATAATTAGAAGAAATAGGGTATTCAGAAAAATTGTAATATTACAATAAAATACACGTTAACATTCTAACATTTTTTTTTTTATCATTGTACATTGTGTATTGTACAGCATGTAATCAATGATCAAAGTCATCGTTAACAATCTCGAAACATTATCCATAAATATGTGCTAAAAATGGCTACATGTAGTTCATTACTACATAAAGTTACATCAGTGTTCCTTATCATTTTCAAAATGCTTCCAATAAACATGCAAATTGCAATGCTGTTGTTATACCGATTATAGAGCATGATTATCGCTTCTATAATTTATTTTAATTGTACCCGACTTAACGAGACAGTCATTACACTGTGATAATACTATGACATGCTAATCACCTCAACAATATACCTTTGTCTGTCACCGTGAAAGTTACATGTCGCCAAGTACACTGGCTTCTCATTGGCTGTATTAAAGCATGTATTTTACACTGAATTTTCTCATTGGCTGCATTGATGCATGTATAGAACACGTTTCACAGTTGACTTTGAGGAAGTAGAAGTTTTTTTCTCCTTGAAGTGGTCATTTTATTGACGAGGTTAGATTAGAGCCATGTGATATTTCACGTTTCTCAATTCTTTTTGTACAGGTCACATTGTGTTTACACACTCTGGAGAAATGATCAGTCAGAAAATGACACCTTTGCATCATGGTCATAACTCAAGCTAATAAATACACTTTACTTAGAATTTGGAGACAGTAATCATCACACTCGATATAAGATACAATTCAATTCAATGCAATTCTTATATATACATGTATATGCCATTTACAATCTTCCTCAAATATATTAAAGATATTCAAATATCATATCAATATGTCATACATGTAGTCAAATAAGATTTTTTTACCCCTAAATGCCACCACTTTCTTATTTCAACAACTTCTACTAGCTGACAGCAGATGTGAACAATAAACTGGCAGGCAGCACAGGCCATTCAGTTTTAGCCATCCTAAATGAACAAATGCGTGTTGAGAAGAAGATGTACTCTTTCCTACACACACATGTATATCTACATATACACGACATATCTGACATATAGCTGCAGGATTTGTTACTTTTTCATGTAGTTCAGATTTGATATTTGTCTCGAAATATTCAAGTTTCCTACATGGAGAAATCTATTCATTTCTGTCTGCATTTTGACAAGGAATGTTTACTTTACATGGACATGAAGATGTAGTGAGCGAGACCTCATGTTCAAATGTTGTAATTTAATATCTATTCGAATCACAAACAGGATTCAAGCTTTTGTCCCCTTAATTTTGAGCTGTGCTTAGCAGCTAGATCGGGAACAGCAGATCTGACCTAACCAATTAATAAACAAAATCATACAGATTAATGCAATATGCCAAAAACATCAAAATATGCAGGCTAGCACTGTTCACAGTTGAAACAATCCATTACACGAATTCAGCATTGTAGATGCCTTATTATGACATGGGAGATAATCAAGTGACAGGATTCTATGACAAGGGAGATAATCAGACAATGGCATGATTCTGTGACCATTGGAGATAATTGAAGGACAGGATTTTGTGACAAAGGAGATAACACCCTGACAGGATTTCATGTCAAGCTAGATAACAGCACGACAGGATTCTGTGAAAAGGGACTAACATTGTGTGTATCTCTCCAAATACCACCTGTATCAACCCAATCAAATCAAATCTCAATAGAGATTTTCCTGGGCACGTTTGGGCTAGTACATCAGAGGTAAAGTGGGTGGTAACTGCCTATTCGCGTCGTCCAATGACAATGTCCACCAATGGCAGCCAAACTCTCGAACAGGTATCACCTACTTTTCAGTCGCCATCTTTTTCACTTATGAAAATAATGTGACTGTCTAGGATGGCTGTCCACTCCCCAAACAGCATTGTTGATTGTATTGGGATGTTTATAGTGACAGTCCCAGCTGATTGGCAGAAGGTTAAAGCTCTGTACTCAGATTAGCTATCAAAGAGGGTGAGCCTTGATCAATTGATGGTGGACCGGACCTGTGTGAATGCTCAGTGTAAATGTAGACAAAACACTGTGAAGGCCTACATGTATATAACTCCCAATACATTTGAATAGGTAAAATTTGAAGAAGAAATCAAATGAAGTTCATATAGGAAGATGGTTCTGGATTTCAAACTAATGATAGCTATCCATCTGCCAAATCTGGGGTGAAAACAATCAACATTCTGAGAACTATCAGTCCAATTAGAGAAATTCTGAAGTGCATAGAATCAAAATTCTGAGAACTATCTGTCCAATCAGTGGAACTCTTGAGTAAATATATCAACATTCTGAGAACTATCTGCCCAATCATTGAAACTATGGAGTGAATATAATCAACATTCTGAGAACTATCTGTCCAATCAGTGAAACTCTGGAGTGAATATAATCAACATTCTGAGAACTCTCTGCCCAATCATTGAAACTCTGGAGTGAATATAATCAACATTCTGAGAACTCTCTGCCCAATCAGTGAAACTCTGGAGTGAATATAATCAACATTCTGAGAACTATCTGTCCAATCAGTGAAACTCTGGAGTGAATATAATCAACAATCTGAGAACTATCTGCCCAACCAGTGAAACTCTGAAGCGAATAGAATCAACATTCTGAGAACTATCTGCTCAATCATTGAAATTCTGGAGTGAATATAATCTCAACATTCTGGGAACTATCTGTCCAATCAGTGGAACTCTCGAGTGAATAGAATCAACATTCTGAGAACTTTCTGTCCAATCAGTGGAACTTTCGAGTGAATAAAATCAACATTCTGGGAACTATCTGTCCAATCATTGTACATGTAACTCTGGACTATCTGCCCAATCATTGAACAGGCCTTGCATTTTGACGGGGCTGATCGGCCCCGGCCCCGTGATCGACCCCGTGAGCACTTTTCACGGGGATTTTTCATCGGCCCCGTCAAATCACTCCAGTGAGTATATTCCCATATCTTCGTGGAATAAATCTAATCCTAGTACTGTGTCTTCTGTCTTAACGATTTGTGCTTGGGCCAAGAAAAATCACGAAATCACAACGAAGACCGCGTTTTACAACAACCGTAAAGCGGCGCGCCCACTGTCAGCATACCGTAAAGTGTGACGTGACTGTAGAGCAGCATGGCATGGCGGCCGGTTGACGATCTTTTCAGCAAATAAAGCACCTACTTCTAGGTTGGGAATCGAGAAATCAGCAACGTGATTACGGTTCAGTCGACCTGATCATGTTTATCAGGACAATTTTAAACATATTCTCCATCAACTTCGAAAGAAATCGACTGATTTTATGGCTTGAAATGGCGTTTGTTGAAGCAGTGTTTCGTGGACACGGCAAGTGGTGTTCGTTTTCAGTGAAATCAGCGACGACACAGTCATAGTCGCCGTCAAAGTCTAACCGACCGGTACCATTTCTCCGCTAAACAAGAGCCCAAGGGGCTTCAATATACACCCGTATATCTGGAATTACATTGGTCCAAATTTCAAGGATGTTTACTAGTTCCAATTGGTAGCTAGCATCATGTCACATGTTACAATATCACATGTTATATTGAATGATAAACTAAAATGAGCTTAACTCTTAGGTAACTAGTTGACCTCGAAGCAAGAGCTGAGAGCTCACATATCCCACACTGAAATCGACAATAGTCAAAACACAAGAAAATAGTAGTTTTCCTGCAATTGGATTCCTTTCAGACGAGAGAATTTTTCATTAAGGAAGCAGAAAGTGATGAAGTAAACCTTTGTTCTTAATGAACAGGTGTGAAGTTCATAAAGGACCCCTCTTCCCATTAAATTAGTAAATGTATGGTTTTTATTTCACAACAGTTTCACTATAAATGTAGCAGTTTCAAACATGGGAGACAAATCCACAGGACAATACCATATACATGCAGGAAAAAGATGTTTAAATATTCCAACCTAACACATATATTCAGCTAAACTTGATTCACTTTTTGGGGACTGTGACCTTGACCTCGGACAAATTGTTCTCAAATGTATGGCTCCTCTTTGCCATGCGAGTAAGGTATACTCAAAGTTTGGTACCAATCCAAACATTGGAACTAGAGATATCGCATGGACAACAAATGTTAATGGATGAATGGACAGAACGCAACATCGCATTACATGACCTCGTCTTCCACAGGCATATGAAAATGTGACTTTTAATGATTTCTTGATTTTGGGGTCACAGTGACCTTGACCTTTGACCTTGACCTAAATTTTGGTACACGACACATCGTCTTCCCTCAATGTATCAATGGACACAAAAAATCAAGATTTTTTTAATGATTTCCTGATTTTGGGGTCACAGTGATCTTGACCTTTGACCTTGACCTAAATTTTGGTTCATGACAAACCATCTCCCGTAATTTCTCAATGGACACAAAAAATCATGATTTTTGACAATTTCACGATTTTGGGGTCACAGTGACCTTGACCGTTGACCTTGACCTACATTTTGGTATGTAACACATCGTGTCCCCCTAATGTATCTACTGACACAAGAAATGTTATTTTTGATAATTTCCTGATTTTGGGGTCACAGTGACCATTGACCTTGACCTCATTTTTGGTATGCGACACTTAAAAGTCTTCATTTCCGCCTATTGAATTTACTCACAAAAATAAGTAAGTTTTAATGATTCCCTGATTTTTAGGTCACACTGACCTTTGACCTCTGACCTCGACCTACATTTGGTATGCAACACATCGTTCCCCCTAGGGCATCCACTCACCAAAATTTAGAACTGTAGATAGAAAACTGCCAATGATCAATGATTTCCTGATTTTAAGCAACAGTGACCTTTGACCTCTGACCTCGACCTCAATTTTGGTACGCGACACATCGTCTCCACCTGGCGTATTCACTCACAAAAAATTGCAACTGTGGATAGAAAACGTTCACATATATAGACCGGACACGAACACTTCAGTGATTTCCTGTTTTTTAGGCCAGTGACCTTTGACCTCTGACCTCGACCTTCATTTTGGTACGCGACACATCGTCTCCCCATAGGGTATCCACTCATCAAAAATTAGAACTGTAGATAGAAAACTGTTTCAGATATAGACCGGACACGGGGGACGGACAGACGGACAGACGGCACGACAGACAGACGGACAGACAGACAGACAGACGGACGGAAACCGCCATCACATAATACGTCCGCCTTTCGGGCGGGCGTATAAAAATTCAAAATTTCCCGACTGTTTTATTATGAAAGCATTGCAATAAACCCCCAAGATTCAAGCAAGTAATAATTCTTCGTTTTTCGAGAAATGGCGTGTTCAAATCGTTGTATTATCCCGTCTCGTTTCTCAAATTGCTCGAATTAGATAGGCGCTGGTACAGATCTCCATGATGTTCAAATTAATTTCCCATTTCATTTTATGTTGTATATGTCAACTTTTTTCTTCGCACTTTTCCAGAAAACAAGTGCACTCCCCCTATGGAAGGCACTGGAATTCCACATGGAATTTTGTATTTTTCACTAAAAATCGTTGAAATTCTAAACGGAAATTTCATCATTCCTGGAGGGAAATCCTTGGAATATATTGTTTTGCATATCAAGTTAATAAATTAAAACGATACTCGTTTTGGTGGTAATTGAAAACAGCAGTCAAAACACATTATTGGCAATTATTATTTCTACAATATCAGTACAATAACTGGTTTCAGCAGAAGTCGTTGAAATATCAAGATTTGCTGGATATTTGCAAAAATACCAACATGGAGGGTATTCATCCCCCCCCCCCTCTCCCTTTATCTTTTTGGTGATAAGATCTTTTGAATATCTGAAAATATGGGGGAATATGTTGGGGGGGGGGGGGATATATGTCCTGGGAGAATATGTTCAAGTGGGTGGGAATGTTGTACAATCAAGAATAATTTGTAGAGCATTGTATATGGGACAGGAGTACTGGACATCAAAATAAAATTTATTTCCAAACAAAGGTTTGGTTGATTGTCGTGTGGTGAAATTTGAAATCAGCCCCGATGGCCAAAAATCAGCCCCGTGACCCTGCAAGACGGGGCCTATTGATCAGCCCCGTCTTATTTCTAGAATGCAAGGCCTGATTGAAACTCTGGAGTGAATATAATCAACATTCTGAGAACTATCTGTCCAATCAGTGAAACTCTGGAGTGAATATAATCAACATTCTGAGAACTATCTGCCCAATCAGTGAAACTCTGGAGTGAATATAATCAACATTCTGAGAACTCTCTGCCCAATCATTGAAACTCTGGAGTGAATATAATCAACATTCTGAGAACTATCTGCCCAATCATTGAAACTCTGGAGTGAATATAATCAACATTCTGAGAACTATCTGCCCAATCATTGAAACTCTCCAGGGAGTGAATATAATCAACATTCTGAGAACTATCTGCCCAATCATTGAAACTCTGGAGTGAATATAATCAACATTCTGAGAACTCTCTGCTCAATCAGTGAAACTCTGGAGTGAATAGAATCAAAATTCTGAGAACTATCTGTCCAATCATTGTAACTCTGGAGTGAATAGAATCAACCCTCTGAGAATTATCTGTCCAATCAGTGGAACTCTGAAGTGAATAGGACCAACATTTTTCACATAACTGTGCTACAAATAGTAGGAAACGTAACACGCACAGATACATGGACAGACATCGATTATACCCTAATGGGCAGGGGGGAAAACATGACTTTTTTTAATAACAGTATGTATTTAATCTCTCCGACATTTGAAAAGTTATCAAAATGATTCTGGGATGATTAAATGAACATTAATTTCACCACAACAAGAACAAATCTGGACAGGAGGCTTTGGATATACTCTGGCATTCCAGCATGACAGAATGGACCGTGGTGACGGACATAATTTACACACATAGCACATGAGAACAGTTTCCCAAACATGTCCAAACTGACCGTGCTAGCAAAATCTTAACAGGTTTATCAGTGCAGAGATTTGTAATCTATGGCATTTTTGTTTATTCTGTGAACCTACAGCAAAGTTCTGGAGTCATGGCGAGCCATCTGATAACATTGACCAATTGTACAAATTTTTTTTTGAAAAAACATGTTCTCAAACAATAAATCATGTTATCTATAGAGAGAAATCACAAACCATGAAACATAATGGAGACACGGCTCGACTGGTTGGTTAGGGGTTAGTCCCCTAACCAACCATATTAACACATCAAGACTGATCACGCTGATTGTGCAGTGTAGCATCTCTGCAAGGTGTCTCAATACAGCACAGATCATTCTGATATATGCAGGTGTTATATGGTGCCCCCAAATTAACAAATGCATATATTATTTCAATATTCAAGGCTGAAAATCTATCAGGTGGCTCAAATTTGGCCCCCAAATATAACAGTGTTAGAGAGAGATTAGACTATATTAAAGAATTTCTACTAAGACCACATGGCCAGGATGCAATATTAATGGGAAACATAATTCACTTAGAAGGGTAAAATTTACATAATTTGTTTGACTAATTTACTAAAATTATTCTGTTGATGAAATCAGCCAGATTGTCCTAGAGCATTGTACTAACAAGCCAATCCCAGACATAGAATGTTCTAACAACTCAATCCTGGACTCAATAGTGGTATAATAATGCAATCCACTGATTCAAGATGTTTCTTTCTAACAAGTCAATCACTGACCCAGGTGCTTGTAAACAGCTGAGAGACTTAGCTCATTCACACCTTTACAATCCAATGGAAATGGTATGTTGATCAGGGTTAGCACTCCTAAACTGATTACAATCTAGTCAAGTAGCTGTTAGAATAAACAGGATCTAAGTAGCCAGACAGGAAGTCACACCTACTCAAATCTATAACTACTGATAGTGCATACAGAGTCCAGGTAGAGTACATGTACACAGGCAGTCCTGTTAAATGTTCTAATAATCCAATCAAAGGAGTGAATTTTGGATATAAGGCGATATACATTCAACATGACAGAAAATGGAACCATGGCTGACCACTTGCCCATTCCCTACCATTGGAAATCCTTCCAAACTTGAAACACAGATTCGTTGGAATAGGGTTTGGTGGATTGTAGGATAGCCCGAAAACATCTGCTAAGTAGTCTATTTTTTTGGTTGTTGTTGCTGAATCTGACTCCTTAGCCTGAATGACTGATAGAGCCCGAAATGAAAATAACTAAATAAGACGTCAGTCGCTCGAGATCTTTAACTGCACACGGAGTGGGGAATTGAGACAGAGGCACAAAAAGCATTTTATCGAAAAATTAATATGATTTGGCATCTCCAGCACTATGACAACCACCTAATGACTCCTTTAATTCGACGGAATCTGCCATCAAACACGGATTTTGTCAACAAAACCGTTGTGTTTCTTTCTACACAGTTACAGGGACATGCACAGAATGGGGTTGACCTTTTGGATCACGTCATCAAGAACGGTTATAAACCAATAGCGACGTGTGTTTATTCACGTGATCAGAAAGGTCACGAGATTAAAATAGCGAAGGTCATATCCTTACAAGATGTCAGAAAGGCGCGAAAACGTTAAAATCAATCGAGGTTTTTCTCACACATTTGATCACATTTTGTCAGCATCAAAACAGTCGTGATAGATGGTACATGGACAAAGAAGCTCAGGTCGGTCAAACTGTATCAAATTGGCATCTTTTTTCTCTCCCCTTTCGTTATTTTCATCAGCGAAAAGGCGCTCTTCGCAACATCAATTTTTATCGACAAATTTTAACCTACCCTCGATCTGGGCTGTGATAGGAATGCCACGCTCAATATTTACCTATCACAGCCAGAGTTTCTGAGTTAGATTGTAGGATAGTTCACGTAATGACAGTCAGTTGTGAGCTGTTTCAGTTGTCTCCCCTTCAGCGACTGGTCGATCAGCCCATGCCATTTTACATCATGGGATGACTTCCAATTTTAAAACGATTGGTCAGTTCAAATTTTCAAATGGAAATCTGATATTTTCAGCACTGGCTTTTGAAGCAAATTGGAAAAAAATCCAACCAATCAGACTTTCTGTGAAGGTTCATTGAACAACACAACATATCTACATATACATGTACATTGTACATGTAAATTATATAATATAATTATATATGGAATATAATTATATTATAATTTCTCCCTGAAGATGACGGCAATGTACATGTAATTTCTTCAAGATTTAGAGTCTGATCAGATCTGTTGTCTTACAGATTTGACTCAAGATCTGAGGCAGATTGAATGTAAACAATTATTTAACTATTAGGAAATGTAGAACTTTGTACCATGCTTGTCAGCACATACATGTATTGCTGAAGGTGAGTGAATAGAATTTAACGTCTCTATCAACAATATTTCAGCTATATCGCAAAGAACTAACTAAGCACCACCCAGCCAAGTTGCGTTCCTGCTACTTCAAAGAAAAAATCTTTGAAGCAGCATGGAACCAGATACCCTCCATCCACCCGACAAAACACTGAGGACAGCACACAAGACACAGACAGGAAGCTTACATGGTGCAATAAAGACAAGTGATACATGTATTACATTGCTAGACATCACATTATCAAGTTCCTGTTGCTTCTCAGCAAAATGCATTGAAGCAACAGGAACCTGTGCCCACCCAACATATTGCTGAATGATGGTGTCTTAGACCCTCCAGACTGAAAATAATAAATACATGAGATTGATCTAATCAAAACCCCTCGGCTTTCCCCAAGTGATTGTGACCCATCTGTAGTGTGAATTGGGGAAGAGATAGTTCTATGTTGGATGATCAAGATATACCGGTAGTTGGTTACATTCAGGCATATAGGAGAGAAATAGAAAAATTATATATCCTTAAAGGGGCATAACTCTGTAAAATATAGGTCGAGGGGAGCCACTTTCGATAGGCGTCTGACTTAGCACTCTGTAAAATAAGAACCGAGACGAATAAGCTGTACCGAACATGGATCTGCAGATTTAACTTGTACATTCAGCTACAGATAACAAAATTAGAGATTATTACATCTGAAAGGGGCATAACTCCATAAGCTGAGGCGAGAAATCCTTTGTTGGCTTGTAGAATACAACAATATAAATAAGTTTCCAAAATATAGTAGCTATACCAAACACAGTTCTGCAGATATAGTTGGTTACATTCAGGCATATATGACAGAAATAGAAATTAATATATCAGTAAAGGGGCATAACTCTGTAAAGTCAGGGAGTAATGCAGACGTGTTTTGATACCGGTATACCGGTATCTGCGCCCAAACTCACGCGCCCAAATACTGTCAAACAAAATTGAATGTCGGCTAAAATCTAAAGCAAAACCACCTAAAATCACTCTTATGAGTCTTTGGGGTGGAGGCAAAATTGGGGCCAGGCAGTGATGATAAAAGAACACTTAATTTTTATGGGCCTAACATATGAGTTTCCTAAATTTCATTATGCCACAACCATCACAAACATAGGAATTAGCCAGTAAAACTGTTCAACTAAGTCAAAAATGCATGTCATCAGAATGTCTGCAGTATTATCCGAGTTAAAAATCTCTCACAATGAAAACAGCAGAAAGAAAAGAATCAAAGAGAAGAAGATGGAGAAATCGACATTCCTTCAAACAATGAGACTGAGAAGGGTTTAACTACGGAATGAAAAAAACCCTTTCATAACCACATATGCCTTTACGAGGACTAACCAGAAAAAGATTTTATCACCGGGGCCAGAGCGCATTACAGGCTAGGGCCACCCACCCACCTGAGACACCTTGGGTGAAAAACGATTAACCTATATAATACACCTATTGAAATACCTGACTAAGGTGCCCATACAACAAGTGATCTGCCTGAACACTCTGTGAAGAAAAGGTTGTCAGTAATTATATTCCTATACATCCCTATTTCTGATCCCCATAGCGCGACGTGACAAAACCTAAGTCCGAGACTTTAGAAGTCCTTGTACGCGAGTGGAGAAGTTAACTAGATTCGAAGCAGACAACAATTTTTAGCAAACTTCGCAACAGCAAACAAATAGATGTCTTTCCATGGTTTCTGCCGAGGAATGAAATCTCATGGAACGGACGGGGAAACTGTTGACAGTAAAATACACCACATACCGTCATGACCGTGCAGGCCAGAATATTTCACAGTTCAACTGATAGTTCTGGTTCCGTATCATATGAGCTATGTACAAAACCAGGCCTTATTTTTCGTCAAACTTTAATTACAGGAACTTTATATAGCCATCTATCTCTATGGCAGCCCTCGCAATTCAGAAATCTGACTCGGCAGAAAATGTTGTAAAATTTCATTATCTCCCATTCAGCCCCATGTTAAAAATGGCCAAGGCAAACTACTAGTAAAGTTGTATAGGAATCTGTTGGATACCCTGTGAATTATTTTGCGGGTACGGGAATCGGATTCCTGGATTCTCATGGCTGGAAATAAGGAATTGTCGTCCGTAACCTGTCATACATGTAGGTGACGGTCATTCTACCGACAGGTTACGCTGGAAGTAAATCTCGTAACCGATGCCATAACCCCCGCAACCCGTCGGCCATGTGCTCGTTTTGGCTTAACTCTACCTATTTCCCCAATCATGCAAAGTCTGCTTGAAAATCCTATGAAACTGATGAAAGTAATGTTTGTATGGATATTGTGACTCCTGATTGAAGTATCATATCGTGTTGATGTTGATTACTTCCACTAATTTTAATGACTAAAAGCTGTAATGAGCCGGTCACCGAGACGACAATCCAAAGCATTGCGACACGTGCGTTTTAGGGGAAACACGATTCACACGGCACAGATTTTTTACTTCCGTCTGCGAGTGCACCAAATTGATATCAAAGTTACCCAAATTTCTCTGTTAGATTATATTTACAATATCAATCAATTAAATTCCGGTACGATAAGTACTTTAGACATGCAACTTTACTATTGTTCGATAGCGAAATGCTGCCAACAGCTGAAAATTAAAACTGCACGCCGATGCATCACGGGAGGCTGTACAACAACAACCCGTGTTAAAGTATCGGTGACGGCGGCAATTTAGGATGAAATTTTCACAACCCGACGAGTATTGTCTTCAGAATTATATGCATCAATTATCCGACTGACACGTCTGGCATTTCATGATTTTTCTGATCTTTAGATCAACTGACATTTTCTGATTTTCGTCATTTTTGTTGTTGCTTTTTTGTTATGTTGAAGTGGTGTTTCTCAAGTCGTGAACGGTGACCGTTCGCGGTAAAATGACAAGACTTCTCGATTTATTTCCAGTCCTGAATTCTCATGGAAAAGCAAGCCCTGGAAACCTAGATATTGTTTCCAATTGATAGGTTAAACTGTATGTTACCAAGAGGAAAAGGTTGTGATGAGTTACCATGGATTTAATAAGCTTACACGGACCAAAAATCAGATTCCGTCTATTACTGAACTATTGTCTCTGACATGTCTAAGGGGAAAATTTTTCGAGGAACTACAAATAAAGACCTGTGCCGAATCTTCATTCTCTGAGGGAAAGAAAAATTGAAACTTCAAATTAGGAATAACTGTCTGCCATTTGAATGATACAATGTAGATGATACTGACTATATTCTGGAGGTAACCAACTCATAATGTAAGCATTTTAGCTAGTCTCCTCAGCCAATTATAGACCAACTCATAATGTAAGCATTTTAGCTAGTCTCCTCAGCCAATTATAGACCAACTCATAATGTAAGCATTTTAGCTAGTCTCCTCAGCCAATTATAGACCAACTCATAATGTAAGCATTTTAGCTGGTCTCCTCAGCCAATTATAGACCAACTCATAATGTAAGCATTTTAGCTAGTCTCCTCAGCCAATTATAGACCAACTCATAATGTAAGCATTTTAGCTAGTCTCCTCAGCCAATTATAGTTTTGCCCAATGTCCCTAGTTACATGGAGGTTCACCAGAGAGAAACAAAATGTTCATTGTACATGTATCATGGTTGATCGCTGACCACTTCAGTTTAAAGTGTAAATGTGGTACTTTTGCAAGTTTACATCATATTAAAGATAATCTTCCAAATTGTAGGATTTATACCCCGTTTCTTGTTTTACGACTTTAATTTTAACAATTTCAATTTCAACTTGCGACGTTAAATTATGAACTATTAACCACGTCACAATGCAACATCAATGCAGCATTTCAATGCAATAATGTTGCAAACTTGTTCAATTCTCTGCATTGCCGAGACGTCCCGCAGAGTGTGCAGGACGCTCGAACTATGACGTTGTCAACGTCATATCTGACGTCAAAAGAGGCAGTGTATTTCTCTCCCACTGTAGAAAGCTGCCTTTGAATCTTCTGAAACAGACTACGAGTGAAATGTTGGGGGAAAACTTTATTACATGTACGTTTTATTATTCCCATCATCATCTTGAATATGACGTACACTTACCCAGTTGCCCCAGTTACATGTTAGGTTACTTCTGCATCCAGTTAATAGGTTAGGGAGAACTACCTCTCTAAAATGGAGGTAAAAAAGGTTGTTTTCGTTGAATAACTTGAATTATCCATCATAACACTCCAGTTACATGTCCATCAAAGGGATTTTCCAGTAAAAGCAATGACAGAGTAATTTTTATAGAGTGAGTGAGTGAATATGATTTAACGGCGCTTTCAACTATATTTCAGTCATATCACGACGTTGGATCCTATTCCTTTTCACACCCGAGAACCACATGGGTGGGCTTCTATTCCTTTTCACACCCGGGAAACCCATGGGTGCCTCAGTTAGTCGCCTCTTATGACAAGCTGTCTGAGGAGCTGAGGCCTATTCTTACCATGACCTGCGGTGTGCACAACGACATCCCAGGTCAATCCCCGGAAGCCCCACGGGGCCTAATTCTTACAGATAACAATACGTCATCTAATATTATGCAAATTAGATAGATGATTTTTTTCAATATCATTCAATGGTGATGATAAATATGTCCGTGGTCGCCTATGGCATATGTCTATTAGTTCAATATATTCTCGGCTTCATTAAGCGAAAACGACCGTTTTTATCCCCATTTCAGAGTAGCGGCAAAAAGAACAAACTAACTCACACACCAACACCTTTTTACAAGTGCTCCGATATGTGGTAAAAAAGACCTGATTAGAATTTGCGCCTCAGGCAGGTCAGGGCATAAAGACCGAACAACGCATCTATAGAGTCAATAACCTGGTAACATTATAATTATATATTAATGCACATTCTCTGATACCCAGCACTTGACTGTGAAAACAAACAACATTGTCAACAACCAATAGTCAACCAGGCAGAAAAATACCCCAGATGAGAGATGTTTATCTCCAAATTATCATACAGTAATATTTTTACTTTAGCTCGTAACCAAATGAGCATACAATGTCGCCTCAGGCTCAGAGTTAGAAATCCTCCAGTTCTACTGTTTTAGTTCACACTGGACGTCAGTACATGCTCACATATATTCAGACACGACAAATTCAGGTGATATAAACGTAAATACTGAATATGAGACAAGATTTGTGAGGAAGTGACCTTGGAATGTGACAGATAATAGGTAATAAGGAAGTCGGGTATAATTATTTTATTAGGACAGATTACAGCATAAACCTTGTCCTTAAACAATTAATGTCTACATGTATACAGATAGAGACATTTCTCATACATGAGAAGACACTGCTCATAAACAAGTTAGGGCGATCCCGCTCTCTAAAATGTAGGTTAAAAAGGTTGTTTTTGCTCAATAACTTTTGATTCCTTCTTAACCAATTCATCAAAATTTCAGGCGCATTGATTTAGCTATTGTTCCATGTCATAAAATTAATTTGCCATGTGAAGAACCAGCCAATGTTGTTTAAACAGCGCGAAGGATGTTTGACCTATTAATATGCAAATTAGATAGATGACAATTTACTTTTTTACTACCATTTAATGCGGATAGATATGTCTGTATGCGCCTCAAGAGGATTTTGCTGAATTCATTATGTGAACTGATTTATTGAGCAAAAATGACCCCTTTTACCTCCATTTTAGAGAGCTGGATTCCCTAAACCTGATGAAGGCAGGGACAGTCTTCCATGATTGCATTGCAGTGATATACAAGGTATACAGTGGAACCTGTGAATACTGACAACTGGGTAAACTGACCAACCTTTAAATTCTGATATTATCCATTCCAAGTTCTCAATACTGACAACTGGGTAAACTGACCAACCTCTAAATTCTGATATTATCCATTCCAAGTTCTCAATACTGACAACTGGGTAAACTGACCTACCTTTAAATTCTGATATTATCCATTCCATGGTCTCAATACTGACAACTGGGTAAACTGACCTACCTTTAAATTCTGATATTATCCATTCCAAGGTCTCAATACTGACAACTGGGTAAACTGACCAACCTTTAAATTCTGATATTATCCATTCCAAGGTCTCAATACTGACAACTGGGTAAACTGACCTACCTTTAAATTCTGATATTATCCATTCCAAGGTCTCAATACTGACAACTGGGTAAACTGACCTACCTTTAAATTCTGATATTATCCATTCCATGGTCTCAATACTGACAACTGGGTAAACTGACCTACCTTTAAATTCTGATATTATCCATTCCATGGTCTCAATACTGACAACTGGGTAAACTGACCTACCTTTAAATTCTGATATTATCCATTCCAAGGTCTCAATACTGACAACTGGGTAAACTGACCTACCTTTAAATTCTGATATTATCCATTCCAAGGTCTCAATACTGACAACTGGGTAAACTGACCTACCTTTAAATTCTGATATTATCCATTCCATGGTCTCAATACTGACAACTGGGTAAACTGACCTACCTTTAAATTCTGATATTATCCATTCCATGGTCTCAATACTGACAACTGGGTAAACTGACCTACCTTTAAATTCTGATATTATCCATTCCAAGGTCTCAATACTGACAACTGGGTAAACTGACCTACCTTTAAATTCTGATATTATCCATTCCAAGGTCTCAATACTGACAACTGGGTAAACTGACCTACCTTTAAATTCTGATATTATCCATTCCATGGTCTCAATACTGACAACTGGGTAAACTGACCTACCTTTAAATTCTGATATTATCCATTCCATGGTCTCAATACTCAAATTCAAAGTATTTTGAATGTTGATAAAGCAGAACTCCATCCAAATCGACACTATACATGTAATCTGGTATACACAGGTTTCACTGTAACTCTGTTATGGAGTAGATACATGTGCATGCTTCATTGTGAAATGTGAACGTATACCATTCACATCAGATCTGAGACAATAAGACAAAAAAATTTCAGTTTTCCAGTGGACAGGCAGACGGGTCTGAGACAATAAGACGAAAAGTTTTCAATTTTCCAGTGGACAGGTGGACGGGTCTGAGACAATAAGACGAAAAGTTTTCAACTTTCCAGTGGACAGGTGGACGAGTCTCTGGCTAATGCCATGCTCTTAAACCCAAAACTACAACATTTTAAACATTTAGCATGGTCAGGAACAGATCCAGGGTGCTTAATGGGGAACTTACACAATATAGCCAGGAGATGAACAGGAAGTGGCAATTCTGTTAGTTGATTGGCTAAATGGATCAAAATTGGTAAACAGGAAGTGGTATTCACTGGTACATACATATAAATTATGACCATGGACATATCCAGAGATTTAGGGGGAGACAACTGTTAGTCAGCTAGCATATGACCCCTCAGACGTGGAAGCTCTGAGGGGCTCAGGCTCTCTTTGAGGTGTTCTCAGGATATTGGAGGCAGTATCAAGACTTTTTTTTTATCTTATTTCTTGATAATTGTGGTTTCAAACATTTTCACAAATTCTAAACATGCTGAATATGTAATATTCAAGTGGCCTGCATAATTTTAACATAAATGCTTTCTTTTTCAATGTATTTGGGGTGCATGAATCTGAGCACCATACAGGTAATTCATATCAATGGAGGCCTTGCACAATACCAACTATCCAATCAGATTCCTTGATTACCACTTCCTGTTTGGCAATTTGACCCATTTAGCCAATCAACTAACAGAATTGTCACTTCCTGTTTGTCAATTTTGACCCATTTTGCCAATCAACTAACAGAATTGCCACTTCCTGTTTGCCAAATTTGACCCATTTAGCCAATCAACTAACAGAATTGCCACTTCCTATTTGCCAATTTTGACCCATTTAGCCAATCAACTAACAGAATTGCCACTTCCTGTTTGCCAATTTTGACCCATTTTGTCAATCAACTAACAGAATTGCCACTTCCTGTTTGCCAATTTTGACCCATTTAGCCAATCAACTAACAGAATTTCCACTTCCTGTTTGAACATCTCTTGGCTATATTGTGCAAGTTTCCCATTAAGCACCCTGGATCTGTACCTGACCATGCTAAATGTTTAAAATGTTGTAATTTTGGGTTTAAGAGCATGGCGTTAGCCAGAGACCCATCCACCTATCCACTGGAAAATCGGAAAATTTAACATGAGAGAAATAAAAGAAAATAGAAACTGAACCGGTAAAAATTGGCAAAATGACAATTTTGAGCAGGCAGTTTTTGAATCCTGGCTAACACCCTGTTCGAGAGTAAATTCAAAATGGCTACTCACCCATTGTTGTCATGGCAACATCTCCAACTTCATCGGACAAACTTCCTCATTCCTCTGTCTCCAGGAATAGAGTAATATTTCCATGGAAACTATTGAACTTCAAGCCTCCCCCTCACTGTATTTCAAATATCTGAAAGTAACAAAGTGAGACAAATTTTACTAGCGGCACTAGCAGGGACAGCAAGCCTGGAAATAACGCACCGGTCACGGACAATGTCCGACACCGAATGGAGCTTTGGCAGGCACAAATCACTCGGACCCGGTCGTTTTGTCCGGTGACATTTTATACTGGAAAATTTAACTGTCGACAGTTTTCCACTGTTTTAGAGCGGAGGATGTTCATGCTATTTCAAACCTGAAAAATATCCGTTTTATTCGTCAAACTTGCAATGACAATTGTCCTGCATGGCTAGTCAAAGTCCCTGCTCGACCATGCTTTCCATTGTCGCCGAACGCCATGTTCGCAAAATTGCTGACGTCATCATTATTGTGGGGAAATCCTCGAACTGGGATTCCCTTTGGCAGGATCGTTCTGCGAGCGGGCATGTCAAATTAAGCGATTCTGATATGATATTTTACAGCTACCTACCACCCGAAACTGGACAAAACTGGTACACTAGACATTGATGTACAAAATGTAAGATTTCTTTTGGCTGCAATTATTGTTGAACTGCAAAACTGCGGGCAAACGAGTTTACACTCAGAAATTGACATTTGCGACAACAACAACAACGTCAACGATCGCCTCTCAATGAAAAATGACCGTTTGTGTCCCAAATCTTCACCTGTTATCACTTAAATGCCAATATCCTCCATTTGGAGATCTCCTGCAAACAAAATTATCTCCCCTTATCGCTGCGTCGATCGTCCGCCAGGTGGCGTGCACTCCGCGCATGTCCATCACTCTTTTTCCTTTGCAGTCTTGGTGACAAGACCTGTTTTGAAAGAGCTCCTGTAAACAGTAACTTTTGGATTGTTATAGACGCACTCTAGGGTTATTTTTTCTCTCCCGTAGTTCATTATGAACCAACGTAGTCGCCCAGCTATAAAGATTTATGGAACGAATCATGTCGTCAGTTTTAATCAGTTAAAGACTTGCATTTTCTTTGTTTTCAAAGGTGTGTTTACAGTCACCTATGGCGACGCAGTCAACTCTGGAGAGCGGCCATTGACCTGACAAGATGTCCAGCTGAGAAGCAAGCTACTCAGGCCCTCTTCAACGACTTGGCTGTAAACGAAGTTCCTACCAGCAACTTATCGTTTTAAACGATACTGGTGCCAGTGGAATCTTCACAACAGTCCCGTGAAACAGTACAGATCACGGACACAGGATCACAGCTCCACGGCGAAGAACAGTACCCTGGAGCTACATTTTAAGACGGTGAACAAGTTACAGACCCAAGACGGCCTAGTTCAAGTTCACCGGAGAAGATGAGTTACAGACTCTATACCGGAGCCGTTACAACCACGGATCTGGGCAGACCTCGGATTACAGTTCCCGTTCATCCAAGTCTCCGCAACTCAAGAAGACAAGTCTGCCAGCCGGGACCTGGTGGAGAACCGGGACCCGGGACAGAGCCGTACCCTGGGCCTTCAAGGACCTCGACACCTCAGAGCGCCGGGACTCCGACTGCAGAGCACCTCGGACCCGACCATCGGAGAGAGAGATTACTTCCAGAGGCGGTACTACGGCCCGGAGCCGTACAGCAGGACGGAGAACGACACGGACCTATGAAGTTCGGACTTATCCAGTACGCCGAGAGTCTACGTCTCAACGGGAGTCCACACCTACAGGCCACGGACTTTAGATCAGCATACGGGACCATGGCTCTGAGAGATCAGCCCAATGCAGAACTCCGAGACCCCGTCAAGCCAAGAGCCTACAGGGACTACCGGGATACCGAGAGAATAGGCAAAGTGCAGACCAGTCAAGCCCAAGCCACGGCGATACGGTTTACTTCTACTGCACCGGCTAGAGTGCTGACACGGACTCTACTAGACAGCCCCGTCACAGACACGGATCAAAGCGAGTCCTCGGATATCAACTCCCGTTCATCCAAGTCCCCAAAGAACCGCCGTACCCCGGAGACACAGAGGGACACGGCGAAGAAGGTAGTCCGAGAATCAAGATCACGGACTCCACCACTACAGCGGGACCCCGGCTCAAGCACAGCTCACCAGGTTCCACGGCACGGAGTCACGGCCCTGTACCGGACGCCGGGAGTCGGACAAGCCAAAGGCCTACAGGGACCGGGATTCCAAGGAATCACGGCCCTATCCAGAGAGCCGTACCACGGAACAGGGGACATCACGGCCCTATACCGGACGCCGGGAGTCGGAGAAGCCAAAGGCCTACAGGGACCGGGATTCCAAGGAATCACGGCCCTATCCAGACATCACGGCCCTATCCAGGGCGCCGTACCACGGGACTGGAGACCTCACGGACCTATCCAGACCGCCGTGTCTCCGATACCGGAGCACCACGGCAGGAAACTACAGCCCGGAGCCGGACCACGGACCCGGAGCCGTATCACTGCCTATCCAGCGCGCCGAGAGTCTACATCTGAGAGGTCACGGACTCAAGCAGAA
>JAVTVY010056490.1:0-29515 GCA_036873755.1 Hanleya hanleyi
AGTAGGCCCACCTTGCACCCTCCCCTCACCACTTTCCGAAACTATGATTTTTTAGTACTTTGGAATATGCCGAAGAAGAAAATATATGTGAGACACGCGAGAAATTGGGATGAACTGACAGATCAGAGAAGTTAAGAATTGCACTTAACGCCTTTATTTTGCGCTTACGGTAAGGGGGTGGGGTTGCTAAAATGTTCGTAACTTTTTTATTTGTTATCCAATTGATTGAAATGAGGTATCGTTTTATTCAGCATAAACGGAGGAATCAGTCCAAAACAGCAAACGTTCTAATATTTCAATATTATGACGTCAGTAGAGGGCCATCTCCAAATTTCACGAAAAAAATGTCAAAATTGACTAACTACAAGCAATACTGATAACTAGTCATATTTCTGCAACATTATCTATGTAACCTGGTTTAATATGTTGTTTTTATTTGTATTTTGTGCTTCAATACATTGTAATATTTCCAATGTTGTAAACTAGCACTAACAAGGATTACTAACTTAGCACTATGTTACTTATGCAATGAATAGTAGGGGTGGGGTTGCTAAAATGTTCTTAATTTTTAGCTCGCCATCACCAGATGGTGGGCTGTTCAAATCGCTTTTCGTCCGTGGTCCGTCGTCCGTCGTCCGTCCGTCGTCCGTCCGTAAACAATTCTTGTTATCGCGATTTCTCAGGAACTACTGCACGGATCTTTCTGAAATTTGGTACACAGGTTCCCCTTGGGGTCTAGTTGTGCAGATAACTTTTCTGGTCCGATTCAAAAATCCAATATGGCCACAGGGCGGCCATCTTGGATTTCCCCATGAAACCTTGTTATCGCGATTTCTCAGGAACTACTGCACGGATCTTTCTGAAATTTTGTACACAGGTTCCCCTTGGGGTCTAGATGTGCAGATACCTTTTCTGGTCCGATTCGAAAATCCAATATGGCCACAGGGCGGCCATCTTGGATTTCCCCGTGAAACCTTGTTATCACGATTTCTCAGGAACTACCGCGCGGATCCTTCTGAAATTTGGTACACAGATTCCCCCTGGGGCCTAGTTGTGTGCAGATACCTTTTTTGGTCCGATTTGAAAATCCAATATGGCCACCAGGCAGCCATCTTGGATTTCCCCTTAAAACCGTGTTATCACGATTTCTCAGGAACTACTGCGCGGATCTTTCTGAAATTTGGTACACAGATTCCCCTTGGGGCCTAGTTGTGCAGATACCTTTCCTGGTCCGATGCGAAAATCCAATATGGCCACAGGGCGGCCATCTTGGATTTCCCCATGAAACCTTGCTATCGCGATTTCTCAGGAACTACTGCAGGGATCTTTCTGAAATTTGGTACACAGGTTCCCCTTGGGGTCTAGATGTGCAGACACCTTTCCTGGTCGGATTCGAAAATCCAATATGGCCACAGGGCGGCCATCTTGGATTTCCCCTTGAAACATTGTTATCACGATTTCTCAGGAACTACTGTGCGGATCTTTCTGAAATTTGGTACACAGATTCCCCTTGAGGCCTAGTTGTGCAGATACCTTTCCTGGTCCGAAGCGAGAATCCAATATGGCCACAGGGCGGCCATCTTGGATTTCCCCGTGAAACCTTGTTATCACGATTTCTCAGGAACTACTGCGCGGATCCTTCTGAAATTTGGTACACAGATTCCCCCTGGGGCCTAGTTGTGTGCAGATACCTTTTTTGTTCCGATTCGAAAATTGAATATGGCCACCAGGCAGCCATCTTGGATTTCCTCATAAAACTTTATCGTGATTTCTCAGGAAGTACTGCATGGATCTTTCCCAAATTCGGTACACAGGTTCCCCTTGGGGTCCAGTTGTGCAAGATACATTCTCTGGTCCAATTCGTAAATCCAATATGGCGACAAGGCGACCATCTTGGATTTCCCCATGAAACCTTTTTATCGCGATTTCTCAGGAACTACTGCATGGATCTCTCCCAAACTCGGTGCACAGGTTCCCCTTGGGATATATTTGTGCAAAAGATACCTTTTTTGATCCGATTCGAAAATCCAATATGGCCACCAGGCAGCCATCTTGGATTTCCTCATAAAACTTTGTTATCATGATTTCTCAGGAAGTACTGCATGGATCTTCCTCAAATTTGGTACAGATGTTCCCCTTGGGGTCTAGCTGCGCAAAATATCTTTTTCGGTTCGATTCGAAAATCCAATATGGCCACCAGGCGTTCATCTTGGCTTTTCCATGAAACTTTATCATGATTTCTCAAGAAGCTATGCATGGATCTTCCCTAAATTTGGTACACAGGTTCCCCTTGTGTTCCAGTTGTGCAAGATACCTTTTTTTTATGTCCGATTCGAAAATCCAATATGGCCGCCAGGTGACCATCTTGAATTTTCTCTTGAAACATTATTATCGTCAATTCTCAGGAACTACTTTATGGATTCTTTCTGAAATTTGGTACACAGATTCCACATGAGGCCTACTTGTGCAAGATAGTAGTATACAACGCGCAAGATGAGCCACATTGACCTCAGAAATTTGCATAATTTGAGGAGGAAACGAGGAGGTGACAGCCAATCAGAAGCGAGTATTTTGACCTCTGACCAAAAAGCTACCTCCAGCACAGGAGAGCTCCAAATTTGCATATCACGTGACCCAGGTCAAAGATGTATTCATCCGCGGTGATGCGGTCATATCTGGCGGTGATTCGGTCTGCTTCCGCGGAGAAAAAGTAGTCCCTAGATAAAATGGTCCGATGGGGTCGAGTGAGGTATCAAAGTGAAGCTTATGTGAAGGGGCATCTGATGGGCTGGGTGTGGGGTTGAACTATCGGCATTCTGCGCACGCGCGGTGGCAAGCAAGTTGAACCTCATTGACCTCCGAAATTTGCATATGACCTCTGCGACGTCACAGCGACAGCCAATCAGAATCGAGTATTCTGTCATTGTGGGTGGTGGTGGTGGGTTTAAAATGGCGGCCTGTGGGAGGTGGTGGTGGGTTTAAAATGGCGGCCTGTGGGAGGTGGTGGTGGGTTTAAAATGGCGGCCTGTGGGAGGTGGTGGTGGGTTTAAAATGGCGGCTTGTGGGAGGTGATGGTGGGTTTAAAATGGCGGCTTGTGGGTGGTGGTGGTGGGTTTAAAATGGCGGCCTGTGGGAGGTGGGTTCAAAATGGCGGCTGATGTGGGTGTGGGTTCAAAATATCAAAATGGCGGCATCGAGTGAGAGATCAAGGCATGTCTAGACTTGTTCTGTGTTGTACAGTTCTGCCATGCGGAGGATGGGTACTAGTATTTCGCTGACGTCCTAGTAATAAACATAATCTATAGGTGTTGTACCATGTTAATCGGATCAGTCTAGCATCTGTACCACCCTAGGGTCGAGTGTTTATTGTCCCGTGTATCTCCGCAAGAAAACAACAAACAAAATGGCGGCTCCAGGATGGTGTGGGGACGCCCTTCCCACATCACGGCGTCGACCGTAGCGCCATCTGCACACATTGACGCAAGGGAGACAACTCGTGCGGCCTAAGGGTATGGACATAGCCGTGTTGGAGCTAGGGGAGCCACAAATGGTCCAATGGGATCGAGTGAGGTATCAAAGTGAAGCTTATGTGAAGGGGCATCTGATGGGGTGGGTGTGGGGTTGAAATATCGGCATTCTGCGCATGCGCGGTGGCCCAAGTGTATGGAAATAGCCGTTTTGGAGCTAGCGAAGCCACTATTGGTCCAGTGGGGTCGAGTGAGGTATCAAAGTGAAGCTTATGTGAAGGGGCATCTGATGGGGTGGGTGTGGGGTTGAAATATCGCCATTCTGCGCATGCGCGGTGGCCCAAGGGTATGAAAATAGACGTTTTGGAGCTAGCGAAGCCAATAATGGTCCGATGGGGTCGAGTGAGGTACCAAAGTGAAGCTTATGTGAAGGGGCATCTGACTCGACTAGTGGGTTGAAATAGCATCATTCTGCGCATGCGCGGTGGCCCAAGGGTATGGAAATAGACGTTTTGGCATCTAGGGGAGCCACAAATGGTCCAATGGGGTCATATGAGGTACCAATGTGAATCATTCGTGAAGGGCCACCTCACTGGACTGGGTGTGGGGTTAAACTGTCGTCATTTTGCGCATGCGCGGTGGCCCAAGGGTATGGAAATAGACATTTCGGCATCTAGGGGAGCCACTATTGGTCCAGTGGGGTCATATGAGGTATCCATGTGAAGCATTCGTGAAGGGGCATCTCACTGGACTAGTGGGTTGACATAGCGTCATTCTGCGCATGCGCGGTGGCCCAAGGGTATGAACATAGACGTTTTGAGAGCTAGGGGAGTCCCTCATGGGCCGATGGAGTTGAGTGAGGTATCAAAGTGAAGCATTCGTGAAGGGGCATCTGATGGGTTGGGTGTGCGGTAGAAATATCATTCTGCGCATGCGCAGACGCAATGCGGAGCTCTCGTCCAATCAGAAGCGAGTATCTCAAATCCGTCACAGAGCTCTCGTCCAATCAGAAGCGAGTATTTTGACCCGGTGCATTATGGGACATATCCAAGATGGCGGCACATCCGGTGTCGAAAACTGGTCATTTGGTCGGGATGTGATCACCTAGTGTCGAAAACTGGACCCTGTATGGGTCCCGCTACACGTTTTGGGGTCTTGTGAAGCCTAGGTGAGGGAGTTACACTAGGGTGTCATATCCATTCTGCTGCGCAGGTCACGTGGGTTGTGACGTCACTTCCGGGTTTTCACTAAAACTACCTCCAAACCCAGAAGAGTTTCAATGTTCAACCTCCGGGTTTGGTTTTCCCGCCCCGCCCCGCCCCGCCCCGGCCCCGGCCGCAGCGCGCGTTCTCCGGAAGTGCGCGTCATCACCGGTAGTGCGCGTGCGCGCGCGGGACAAAAGGTCACATCCAAGTGACAATGTTGCGGCATCGATATAGTCAGAGCTTCAGCACAAAAAGGGGATTCTACATGAACCTGGAAAAGATGGGCAGTTCCATTTGGATCAATCAGCGGTCGAGAAAAAAGGAGCCAATCAGCGGTCGAGAAAAAGAACCAATCAGCGGCCGAACAATCAGCCAATCGAATTGGGGTACTCACGGTGTGCTTTCGCTGACGTCCGCGCCTACATCCGGGTTCTTCTCAACATCCAGGTAATGTTTTCTGGACATGGATGGGTTAGCTTTGGCTCCATTCTAGGCCACTGATTGGCTAATACGGTGTTCAAAGCCACTTTCATGCATTATGTTCATAGAACTTATAGTCATAAACTTAATCTATACGTGTTGAACGAGTCTCTTCACTCACCGTATAAACGCACCTCAATGAAATGCCCGCTCCAAACCTAGACCAAAACACGTACTTGGTCTGTGGGCTGATTTCATTGGCTCTCTATTTTACTATAGTGCTCTTGCATTCTAACCTTGATGGGTTACATTTTGGACCCATCCTAAACCACTGATTTCAGTTTGACTGAATCTCCACATTGGGCATTGATGCATTATGAATAATTACAAGCGTCTAGTCCGTCATTCATAATCCAGCCGTCCAGCCGTCGTCCATTAGAGAATATCCGCGTCCATAATCCAAAGACCTATTCCATTTCCATATAACAGTATTAGCACCAAATTCAAAAAGACAAAAGTATACATAAACATAGGCTTGTTTCCTGCAAGAGAGAAGCGGTCAACAGTTTTCAATGATGCTGGCAAGACATCATGATGTTCCAAAATATCAAATCCGTATCGCTGATCAGTATTCTTAATGCATAATATTCGTTATAGAAAAATGATGTACCTCAGTCACGCTTTGATTGTGGCTGTTCATATGAGTATCATGAGGATACATGGGTACATGGGTACTTGAAGTACATGGGCTCATACGGCCCTAGCCCCGGATTAAGCGGAATTAGACACATGTTACGAAACGTAGCCCCATAGATCTTGCACGCTACGTTCGTATTTTGCTATCAGCATGCGATATGTATCGCCAAATTTGAGAAACTTGAGTGGAGGCGCTTGGTAGAATAGCCCTGTTTTATAAGTTTCTGCAACAGTGTTTTGTGACGTTGATTAAAATCATCACATTTAACACAGGATCTAGCAAATGCTACTAAGCGAGATATGTATACGCCACATGCAGGTCCCACTGGAATATTACTATCCAGAAAGGGATAGTTTACGATGTCGAAATTGTAATCATCTCTTTTGTCATCAAGTCGACGAGAGAGAATGCCCGCTTCATTTTTATAGAGGTAGAGATCTAAATAAGATGTGACACAACACAGGGTTTTTTGGTGACATCTCATTTTGCAAGAACTGAAGCCCAGAACAAGGGGCTTGCTAGAACTGAAGCCCAGAACAGGGGGCTTGTAAACTTAAGCCCAGAACAGCGGGCGTATGTACATTGAAAGAACTTAAGCCCAGAACGGTGCTTGTACATTGAAATGATGGGCGGCCCAGTCATAGACGAGTACATCGCGGTTCTCGGCCTTGGGGTACTCGCCAAACATCTGTACGATGGTAGATAAGGGTCTTCCCCGGCATCGATGGTACAGGTAAAACAAGCAATATTGTCCGCACACGCTACTTGTCAGGCTTTGCAACGTTTGACTGTTCCAACACCACGTCTCTGTGCCTTGATCCATGAAGTCTGTTAAATCGGGATGGAGGGGTGGCAGGCCGTACGGGTCAAAGTATTCCCCCTGCTGTTCTGTCAAGTACACGGCCACCCAATGTTCACCAGGCCGATCCATCGGATCCGTGTTGAGAACGTATTGCAGCAGGATACATGCGGTCTACTGGGAACACATCTCGGGCGAACACCCCTTGAAAGACCCTACGTGTCTCTGGGTCATTCTCCAGCACGGTGGTTATCTGGTCTGTATCCATGTTAGGTGGAGAAGTCACACAGCACGTTGCGCGCGTTGTCCACTTGAATGATGTTGTCAAACTCGGCGTAGCAGATCACATTGTCGGTGCTCCGGAGGGCTCGTTGAAAGTGGATTTCCAACCGTAAATTGCCTTGCTTGGCGAGGGCCAGCTGATGGTCGTTCTCTAAGGTGGGGGTCAGATCGAAACAGAACAATGTGTATCCGTTCCCGTAGTCCTCCCGACTGATGAAATTCCCTTCGTCCTGGTTGATTTGACCGGTGGCTGTAAACAGGCTCTGATAGGCTCGAATGAAATTCGCGCTCCCAAAGTTCGGGGTTAAGGCCGTGGCTGGCACCTGTTGTCCATCCACATGCAGGGCCACAAAATTGATGCCGAAATGTTTAAGGTCAAACGGATTCTCTGGGTAGGCTCCACTGAAACTGGTATTTTCCACACAGGCCAGGATCAATCGCTTGGGTAGTTCCCCCAGGAACAGGTTTTCTTTGTTGGCGCTCATATTTCCAGCAGACACAGAGAACACTTTGGTTTGTACATGTCGGATAGGGTACTGGGCTGGTTTTGTTTCCAAGGCTTTCATGTGTCCCAATTGAACGGCTGGATTAGGTTTCACTTTTCGGACATACAGGACTGCGTCTTCGATGACAATCTTATAGTCAGCTACATGCGCCTCTACGTTAGTGGTCATCAAGGCGAACGTCGGAGGCGCCCGTATCAGTCGGATTTTGATGGGGATCTTGTTCAAGAGGTATCGGTCTTGCATGAACATGTCTGCGTGCAGTCGACAGATCATATCCACCGAGACACCGTTCGCGGTCAAAGCCTTCCGTTTGCTATATCCCGTATTGTCGTTCTCTGCGCCCATGTGCTCGGCTTTGTCCTGGTAGAATAAAGCGGCTGTCAGTTGAGATTTTTTAGCCTCTCGCCCGTGCGACAACAGCGTCTCGATGTAGGCTCGATAGGGGTACGTGTTGGTCGAGTCACTGATGAGTTTGTCGCTGAGAAATATATCCACTTGTTGAAACATCGAGTGCAGCCAGAGATTCGTGGGGCCCACCGTTGCTTGGTCGGCGATTCTGGTGTTATCTCCATTGACGATCTTGGCTTTCACATGCAAGTAGGTATGGGCTAAATCCACATAGGCCGTATCCGCATTACTGATGGTGAACTCGATGGGCCCTGTTGCGTTGATGCTGGACAGCGGGAGATGCTCCACCCATAATGCTTGTTCGGCACTGGTCTGGGTGGGCGGTACGGTCCACAAATCAAATTCACTGTTGGTGGAGGGACAGGACTCGGCGTGGATTAAGGACTTTTTCTGGCCTGGTATTACAACGGATGAAACAGAATCCTAACATGACTTGGAATGATAAAGGCGAACTCCTGGTGCAGAATCAGGTGGTCCCCGGGACACACATGACGGATTTAGTGAATGACCTGATGCGTAAACGCAGATCGCACACGGATCCTCGAGGATGGGAGGTCTTTGCTCAAGGCTTGAAAGACATGCATGTACGTGATCTCCATTGACGATCTTGGCTTTCACATGCAAGTAGGTATGGGCTAAATCCACATAGGCCGTATCCGCATTACTGATGGTGAACTCGATGGGCCCTGTTGCGTTGATGCTGGACAGCGGGAGATGCTCCACCCATAATGCTTGTTCGGCACTGGTCTGGGTGGGCGGTACGGTCCACAAATCAAATTCACTGTTGG
Source organism: Hanleya hanleyi (assembly GCA_036873755.1). Lineage (NCBI taxonomy): Eukaryota > Metazoa > Mollusca > Polyplacophora > Lepidopleurida > Hanleyidae > Hanleya > Hanleya hanleyi. The sequence goes on from JAVTVY010056490.1 coordinate 8,573, forward strand.
TGGAGGGACAGGACTCGGCGTGGATTAAGGACATGTTTTAAGAAAAGATATCCCGGGTCTTCGATGTGCGTCGTCGCTGGGTCGGTCGTCGACTGGTGCGTGGTCTCGGTGGTGCAGGTCTTTTATTCCCTACGGTACGTTGTGCTCTGGCCACCAAGACGCCTCCCGCTTCTTTGGCCCGCCGTTTCAATGCTTCTTTGGGTGCCGTAACCCCCAACACATCACCGGCCACTTGCAGTCCACTGCGTACCGCTTGTTTGCCGATTGCTTTCACCCCACGCGTCACCAAGGGCAGGAACGTTTTGACGATGCTGCCGAGTATGTTCCCCAGTCCATGTCCTCGTTGTATGCGTGCACCACTAAACACCGGAAAGCCACCGCCGGCCTGTTGGGCATAATAGTCCATATAGCTGCGTGCATCGCACTCGTAGGGCACCTTCATTATACAAAGTGGGGAGCACGTGCTTGTCGAAAATGAAGTGTCAGCACCACTTTCCCGCGTTGGAATGCCACCGGTCGTCCCGTGTCATCTCTTATATCCACCGTGATCGTGCTGATGTGGGTTTGTCGTACGGGCAGGTAGAGCATGTGGGGGAAACTGTGGGTGACTTGATCGCCATACTTATTTTTAATGGGCACCACCCGTAACAGAGGTGTGTTGATATCGCCCACGATGTGGTTGTCCACCACGTCCGAGTAGACGTAGAGTCCGTACATACCCGACTTCATATCCATCGGGATCTCGCCTTGGTGGGCGGTGGGACCAGCGAACGTCTGTAGATCGAAGCCCAGCATTTGCTGTAGGATAGGACTCAGTACGACACTCGCGTTGGCGGTGACGGTAAGATCTGCCTTGTCGTTGTGTGCGTTGTAATCGAAGTCCACGTGATTCTTGAAGGGATAGGCTTGGATGGGTTTTGAACTATTCGTGACCTGCCGTAGAGCCTTATAATGCAACAGTCTTGACAGCCCATCGATGAACTTATCGTATCGTATTGGCCTTCGGGGAGGGTGAGTCGGGTGTCTTTTCCTTCGTAGGTCACCTCGTACCACACTTCATTGGCTCGCACGTTGTACCACGAGTAAGGGTATTGGATATCCACAAGGCCACATTCCCATCGTCCAGGTAAATGCAACGGTTGCGGTAACTGGGTCACGTACTTGGCCACGGTATTGTCAGGAAACACATCCAGCGAACTGTTACTGGGTAGGGTGAGGTAAAACATGACGACTGAGCTGTCCTGCTGCTGCTGTTGGTTTTAATAGGTGTTCCAAGCCTTGGGCGGTTGTGTCCGGCGTCGTGTTCGTCGCGGTGACTTGCTACGTGTCACGGCTCTGGAGATGTGGGGTGTCTTGATCAAGGGTGGTTTTTTAAAGGCGCGAAAATAAGGTGCCCGTTGTGGTGGTGTTTTGGGGGGTGACTCCGGTTGCCATTCGGATTCCCAAGAAGGTAGTGGGCCACTCGGCGATTGCTGGGTTTGCTGCATAAAGGCCCAGCGGTGGGGGTTCCCCACCAATTCCTGTGGTACATGCATGTCTTTCAAGCCTTGAGCGAAGACCTCCCATCCTCGAGGATCCGTGTGCGATCTGCGTTTACGCATCAGGTCATTCACTAAATCCGTCATGTGGGTCCCGGGGACCACCTGATTCTGTACCAGGAGTTCGCCTTTATCATTCCAAGTCATGTTAGGATTCTGTTTCATCCGTTGTAATACCAGGCCAGCTTGTTTCTTGAACGATGCAGGTACACTCTTCAGCACTTCGTCTTCCACCCACTGTGGGGCTGTGGGTGGTACCCCTGGTAATGGCGGCTGTTGGAGCGGTGCTGAGGTCGGCGGTGTGTCACGTGGTGGTGGTGGTGGTGGGGTAGAGAGGGTTTTGTATTGGTCCATGAACGTCATGTACCGTTGAAGCGTCTCATTGTACCGTTGTACTTTCTCACTGTCGCTTAACCCCGGTCTCTGTAAGATCTGTTGCATCTCTCCATCGAGGCTGTTTATGGTCTTCACCGTAGGTGGGACAGGGTAGGGTGATTGGAGGTTTTGCAGGAAACGAGGTTCGACGAGGACCATTTTTTTCGTGTGGTTCATTGTCGACCGAAGAGTCCACCCAATACTGGACCCAACACAGAAGCGGCCAACGGTGCTAAGATGGCCCCGAGAAAGCCGCCTTTCTGTAACACCTTTTTCTTTTGTGTTTGAGGGACCCGCTTCTGGACTAGGGTTCGGAGACCTGTCTTATGCTTGGCCAACTTGGTCTTCTGAGCCGGAGTCAGTGGTACGTTGCCTTTTAACAGGTTGTACCCGATCTCGCACAGACAGCGTACAAGGTCAGGGTCCGCACCGCGTACAATGGTTCGGACTAACTCGGGAGGGGCCGTCTTCAATACACGGAGCGTGGGCGCGTGCTTCCGTACTCGCGCAGACATCCTGTACAACTAATGCTAGAACCCACAACTCTGCCCTTTTATCTACTTCAGAGAACATAACCCTGCTGTGGTATTCATTCTTTTTATTATTCCCCATCATCAAACACACAGACCCCAGCTGGGGGCGCCGCTGTGGGTGTGTTTACATTATTTTTGCATGTACACGTGGTGGGTCTCTCCGGGAAAGATGCCGGTCCGTAGTCGAAGGTGGTCGGGGGTGGCTTGCTTGAGGTCGAAGAGCATATACCCGTGCTGAGGGTTGTGGCATCTTTAAAGGCTTCCAACGCAAACGGTGTGCGGCCGGGATATATCTGTCTCGCCAGGTGCAGCAGTTGAGTGGTATCTCTCGGGTTTTTGAAGACCACCAGGTAGTGGGCATTTAAGCTGATGTTCCTATGTTCTTTGTTTTTACTGAACAGATTCTGCACAATGTAGATGATGAGCCGTCGATGATGGCTGCCTTTGCTAAAGAGTTGGGTCACCCGCGCATCCGTCTCCGCCATGAGATCATCAAAGAACCACCAAGGTGTCGGGTTCCAAATCGGCCAGGTTGGGTAGGCCTTCCACGAACGTGATGTGGGGCATTGCTGCATACGCTTCCTGCCATTCTCCGTAACACCACACGACTCGGGCAATAGGTGGGGTGATCATGCTGTCGGCGTGTTGAAGGAGCTTCCGGACGAAGTGCGTTTTGCCGGAACCCGTCGGTCCTGCGATGAGACACGTGAAGGGATGCTGCCACCGTGGGTCCATGGTTCGAGGTGTATTCGTTGTCGTGGTAACCCGCTCTTGTAAATTTGGTACGAGTGAACTGGAGTGGTGGTGGGTACAACGTCGGTCGTCGTTGTCTGTTCACTGCGAGGGATGATGATGGGGGTGGGTACAACGTGGGTCGTCGTTGTCTGTTCACTGTGAGGGATGAAATCTGGTGGGTCTTAAGACGTAGTGGGTGTTCTTGATGTAGGTGTGGAGCTCGACGTGGCCTGTACACGGGGTGTGGTGGTGGTGACTGGGCTCGATACGACTGGTGCTACCTGTAGACCGGTTTCACTGATGGCTGGTGTTCTCAATTGGTTAAGTAACGTGCTGACATAGGCTACGTCGTAAAACACACCTCCGTACAACACACTCAGCAGGGTTAGCACTATCACCACAAAGCCCACTTGCGCTTTGCGCGTTTTGGGAGACGCTGTGTTCAGAGGCAGCTGCTGTTGGTCCATAGCACTGTGGTCGGACGAAGGAATAAAGGAGGACGGCAGAGGTGTCTCGCTTTAGAGTCGTTTCACCTGGTTGGCTGCGACCCAGGAATTGAAGGAACTGGGCCAGCCTTGCCATTTGACGAAATGAAACAGTTTGCCACGTCGACGTTCCGTTTTCAAAATCTGCTCCACCGTGTAGTAGTCTTGCTGTGTTTTTACGACAGGCTGTAATTCCATCTCGTAAAACGTCCCTAGCAACGGTTCCCCTTGAAGATCTTCCAGTTCATAGACTCGCTGCTGTTGGGGTAGGCGCCGTTTAATCAGGAAGTGCTCATCGCTCCAGTTGGGCAAGTAACTTTTCTCGAACTTGCCCTTGACTTTACTGATCCGTACAGGGTCCCCGACCTTGTACACCGCCTTCGGCGTTCGCTGCGATGGCCTGGGGTACAAGACACGCCGGACTTGGGCTTCATTGCGTTGGGTCACGGTAATGGGGGCTCTCTATACTCCGATGATAGGCTCGATTGTAACCACTCACAAGTTTCGGGAGAACATCGATGTACCGCCTTGTATTCTTATAGGTGAAATATTTATACATGCGGCCTTTGAATGTCCTGTTGAACCTTTCCACCACGGAAGCCTTGGTCTCGTTGTACGTATGGAAGAAAAACACCTTCTGGGCTTTCAGAAACTGTTGGAACGGTCTGTTGAGGAATTCCGTGCCTTCGTCGGTTTGCAAATACAAAGGTTTGCGCCCGGCCTTGAAGATGTCTTTGAACGCCGCTATGAGATTCAACCCCGTTTTCGTCCGGATGGGTACCACCCACGCATACGTGGATAGGATATCGATGCACGTCAAGATATACCGATTCCCATCGTTGTGTTTGGCAAAGGCACTCATATCGACCAAATCCGCTTGCCACTGGGCATCTATTCCTCCCACGATGACCCGGTTCCGTAGAAAATGGCGACGGACAGAACGATGTAAGGTATAGGTGTCTTGTTTTCTTAACCAATCTCGGACTTGGGCACGTTGTATCCCCTGGGGTTTGGCCGCTCGATAGAGAGCCGACAATGCATTATAGGCCGCCGGACTGTCGGGACTGTAGTATAAGTTATCCAACACCTTCTCCCAGCCCTTCATGGTGACAAAATGATGATGCACCCTGGCTCTATCGTTTATTTATAACGGGTATATCTTGGGCCGGAGTTTCTGATTTTCTTCGTTGGCTTCCACAGTGTCCATGGTAAATGACCAGTCCAACTCGCCTGATGACCGCTTGATAAGCACTTGATCCACATCTACCACGGCATCTTCCAATGCAGACCATAGATCAGGGTGAAGGGTAAAATGCACTGTACCCCCATCTAGCCGAGCCAATTGAGCAAAGAAAGGGCCGCGTCGGATGTACACATCGTGACACAAGTGGATGAAATCGCTGTCCAGTTCACCAGACAACACCCGTTTGAATTTGGTCCAGCCCTCTCGGGACAGACGAATGTGAGCCGGGCACGGTTGTGTAGGGTCCGCATCACAGATGTCTCGCACCTCCTCCATGATATCGACCTTATCCGCATACACGTGCAGAAAAACCTCGGGGGTCAAGCTGAGATACGCCAGTATTATATGCTCCGCCATGGTCAGTACGTGAATGGTACCAGATTTGACTGTTTCTCCTATTTATAGGGAGAACCCCGTGAGATCAAAAGGATCAGGTGGTGATATCACTGGGCTGGCTGAGTGTAGCCGGGTAATCAATGGCATCGTCGTCGGGTTCATGGCTAGACAGTTGTTCATTGGGTTCTGCCGCCGATTCTGTCAGGGCACGAGCCCACTCCAACTCGTCTGATGACCGCTCGTCCGGTGTAAACAGCTGGTCCACGATAGGCACCACTTTCTCCAAGGCTGTCCACAGATGGGGGTCTAGGGTGAAGCTTCGCGTAGGGTCTTGGTAGCGGCCCAGGCGTGCGAAGAAAGGTCCACGGTATACGTAGATGGCATTGTCTATGTGGATGACGTGTCCATCGAGCTCGCCGCTCAACACCCGTTTAAATTTGGTCCAGCCGTCACGGTGTAGCGTAACCGTATTCGATACGGTCTCGGCGGGCGACCAGCAAACATCTCCATGGTCTTCCACGAGGGTGACTTTATCTTCATAGACGTGTAACCCCACCTGGGGTGTAAGGGGCAGGATGGCTGGTAGGACGGGTGACATGCTTGCTCCAATCGCGAACGGTGAATGACACACACTCTGTCTGACCCTCGTATTTATAGTCCCACTGTCAATACCACAGCGCCAGGGTCAATAGGGCACAGACTATTGTGAGGCCAACTAGCCGGCACTGGCTCGGGCGTGAGCGCTCGTGGTCCATAGCCCGAGCATCAAGGATGGCTGTCATAGTCCAGTAGTGGTGAGTGATGGCACACCTCTCCATCGAGTGCACTCTGTCCAGGACCGCTTCTGTGAACTCGTTCAGGATCTGGCGTCGCCCCTCGTTGTCGTCGCCATCTTCAAACATGGACCGAACCACTGCTCGGTAACCCGTGAATGAATTCACCGCGGTGGCATGCTGTAAAATGCGAGTGGCATAGGGCTGGATCTCCGTCATGGCTCTGCAACCGTAGAAATGAAGGTGTGGGATCCAGAGAGACGTGTTTTATAGACCATGGCACACATGTGCGCCTAGCTCTACGGGTGTAGTCCGTGATACGTACTATTCTGATGGGTTAGTCCAAAATAGAGAGCAACAACAACAACAACACAGATTACAGACCAATCCTTTTATTATGCGTGAACATAATAGGAATGCGTTTACTGACCTGTCTGTAGGGGTTTCCCACAATGGTGTTCACCTTCGTGTCTTTTCGTGTACGTCCGTGTCTTTTCGGGTACGTCCGTGTCTTTTCGGTAAAGTCCGTGTCTTGTCGGTAAAGTCCCTGTCTTTTCGGATCGGTGACGTCCGTGTCTATCATCCGGGCACTTCGCGTCTGCGCCTGCATTGGGTATGTATGAGGGTCTTCATGTGCGCGCGTGCAATGCGGCTCAGCCGTACACCAGTACACCAGTCTCGATCCTCGACTTGGGGTAGAGTGTGCTAAAAATAGATCACCAGCTAGCGTGCTATAAAAGGGGAGCGGCCTTGCCGTTTCATCAGACTCTGTGTCAACCACCAAGATGTTCACTTGCACAACTTGCCAGAAGCAGTTTACCGTTTAGATAATTTACGACGCCACGAGGCCTCCAGCCACAACGATGCACGGTATAGTTGTATAACCTGCGCACGGTCATTTAATCGGGAGGATGATTTACTGCGCCACGAACGCTCATTCCAGGAGGGCGCGACGGAACAATGTAAGGATTGTGGTCAACTCTTCAAACGACGCAGTCAGTTGAGACGGCATCAGCGTTTGATTCATGCCCCGTCTCCACGGTTTTGGCGACAACTTCCTACTGAAGAGGAGTCGCGGAAGGTCAGACCCAGTGAAGATAAGCCCGGGGAGACGAACGCCACTGGTGATGCGATGACGGAGAGCCCGCCTATACCCACAGTTGGGAAGAACCTGGATTTCCATAGGGACCCCACCGTTACGGTTTCGAGTGATACGTCATACATCGAACATTTTCTGGACGAGCCCATAAATGTTCCTAGCGATCTCTTACCCGAATATCATCCAGAGAGTGACATCTCTCGGCGCCATTGGACCATGACACGCCACTGTTTCCACCGTCATCGCCCTATTCAAGATATCTACAATTTCCCACTGACCAAGCTCACCCGTCTACGCAGCTACGTGGAAACCATCTTCAATGACCAACCTACGGCCTTCACGTTAAATGTAGCATTTGGATACATCTTATGCCATAAGATTACGGGTGAATTGCGCTATTTCTATTCCAGTGCCATCCACCCAGTGTACGACCAACCGTTTACCATCATTGACCGGAGGTCACTAGAGATGATGCTGGACCAAGTGGAACAATTGGATGTCTTGGGATGGGCCCAACAACAACGACCCAACACCAAGTGGACAGTAAAGAGGGTGACCAATGTTACATTTTTCCTTACCAAGGTGATTCACCACTGCCATCGGTTGAATGCGTCACTCGTGCACTGATGAATACCATAACATGCCGTACATGTCTACATGCTGATCATTGACTTGAGCTCAGTAAACACTTGTACCTAATGTGACGGTGCGTTAAATAATAAAACATGGTGTTTGATATTTCAATTTGTTTTGCTGTGAACATACTAAGCATACCCAGGGCGGCTCCCCCAGCCTGGGTATGATGTAACATTGGGGATAATAAACTGTATGAACATTGCTGAACTTGTTGTTATTCACCCCCATTGACTTGATAGGCAGATCCCATTAAGCCCGGGCACCAATATTAGTCCGTTTGGCTAGAGGTGATAGGAATTTTCCCGGATTTTTAATGCAGAATGACACTAGTTCAACCCCACACCCACCCCATGAGATGCCCCTTCACATAAGCTTCACTTTGATACCTCACTCGACCCCATCGGACCAAATTGAGAGTTAACCCAGGAAGGGTGGTCGCACGTGGGCGTAGTCACGCATCATGTTATGAATACACGCAATCATTTAACATGGAAATTTTCCACTAGACGAATTTCGTGCAAAATGACGGGATCCTGGCGTAACCCAGGTAGGGTGGGGAGCCCACTATTGGCCAATGAGATGTCTATAAAAAGAGCCAATGAGATGGCTATAAAATGCCGCCATTTTAAACCCACCTCCCACAGGCCGCCATTTTAAACCCACCACCACCTCCCACAGGCCGCCATTTTAAACCCACCACCACCTCCCACAGGCCGCCATTTTAGACCCACCACCACCACCCACAGGCCGCCATTTTAAACCCACCACCACCTCCCACAGGCCGCCATTTTAAACCCACCACCACCTCCCACAGGCCGCCATTTTAAACCCACCACCACCACCCACAATGACAGAATACTCGATTCTGATTGGCTGTCGCTGTGACGTCGCAGAGGTCATATGCAAATTTCGGAGGTCAATGAGGTTCAACTTGCTTGCCACCGCGCGTGCGCAGAATGCCGATAGTTCAACCCCACACCCAGCCCATCAGATGCCCCTTCACATAAGCTTCACTTTGATACCTCACTCGACCCCATCGGACCATTTTATCTAGGGACTACTTTTTCTCCGCGGAAGCAGACCGAATCACCGCCAGACATGACCGCATCACCGCGGATGAATACATCTTTGACCTGGGTCACGTGATATGCAAATTTGGAACTCTCCTGTGCTGGAGGTAGCTTTTTGGTCAGAGGTCAAAATACTCGCTTCTGATTGGCTGTCACCTCCTCGTTTCCTCCTCAAATTATGCAAATTTCTGAGGTCAATGTGGCTCATCTTGCGCGTTGTATACTACTCAAGATGCTTTGGTCCGATTACAAAATCCAAGTTACTCTTGAAATTAATACTGTATGCCCGAGCTGTGATGTTGCATTACTCGAGTCGGTGGCTCAAACATTGGAACATATTCCATTTAGATATTGTTTATAGTCACTATTTAGTGACTATAAACAATATCCATACCTTCACCTTCCATATCAAGGGGTTCAAATAATTCGGAATTAAAATATATTTCTTCAAATTTTAAATCAATTTTCTCAATCCAGTGAACTGTTTCGTCTGCCGACGGGTCGCCTACATGAAAGGACGTCACTCTTGTGACACAACGTTACAACTTTTCAACTTTAGACTACTGCGTGATTCGATCCAAGGGAGATAATCAGGATCCCAAAACTTTCGAAGTTTCAACATTACTGCGCGGATCCCTTCAGTATTAAGTATTGTACCATGTTACTATTTTCGAGCAAGGTATCTTAAAAGCGATATCTCAAACTAGCCCAGTGAACAGAACAGAATTAGCATTCGTTTCTAATTATAAAATCTTAAGTATGTTTCATAGCTCATGCCAAAGCTTCCAGTACCCAATGATGATACTTGCAAAAAAAAAAAATGCTACAAAACGAAAACGAATGATCCTCCGGATATTCACTTTCAGACTAACTTTGTTCGTTTCTCTTGTACTATTACAACTGACAGAAGTACAGTTTCTAGAAACCTTGAAACTCCTTAAACTTAGAAAGATTATATTTTGGTGTTTTCCAATGTCCCTTTTTTGATCTTTCTCGCTCAGATTCGAAATTCTGTAAACAAAATTACAAATCAATCGTTTGTTCTCAGTAACAATGGACAAAAAGATCCTCTTGTCATTAGCTTACAATTATCGGGCAATGGTGGGCGCCAAGATCCTTCAGGATCTCTCGTTTTTATTTTTTCTCCAATTGATTGAAATGAGGTCTCTTTTTATTCAACATGAGCCGGGGAATCAGGACAATGTAGTAAACTTTCTAATATTTACTTATTGTGACGTCACTAAGGGGTCATCTACAATTTTCATATGAAATCGTATTTTTACCAAAATTGTTACCCAAAATGGTTCAAGTGATTCTTTTTTGGTTAGCCGAACACTTGCAGGATACAAATATAATAGCTAGTAAGCGCTAAAGTAACATTCAACATAAATATGCAACGTAGAATATCAAGATTTATTTATTTGAAAAGATCGTTCGTTTTCTGTATGGGGGCGAAGTTACCTAAATGATTATAGCTTTTTTATTCCTTGTCCAATTGATTGGAATGAGGTATTATATATGCAACAAAAACTGCGATACCGGATATTAACAATGGTGCGCAGGGGTCAAAGGACACTTCCGGTCGCGTGACCGGAACCGGAAGTTGTCACAAGACAGGTGGCGCCCCTGTCGGAAGTAGGTCAATAGGAACCAATTCAGCCTGTCAATGGTCAAAAGAATCAATTTAGCCTTTACATCATGTCAATGGTTAAAGGTCATTTCCGGTCACGTGACAGTTAACATGGAAAACCCCGGATGTATGATGAGGACTCGGATGTAAAACTACAGTACCCGGATGGAAGATGGAGGAACGACTGGAAAAAACCACTGGGAAACCTGGTTGTTGACAAGGTCCGGGATGTAAAATCCATTGCCGACACACACACACTCACACACGCACACCCACACACACACACACACACACACACACGCGCGCGCGCGCAATGCGGCTCAGTCGTACACCAGTACATCTCGGTCCTCGACTTCGGGGTAGTTGAACTGAGTGTGCTAAAAATAGATCACCAGCTAGCGTGCTATAAAAGAGAAGCGGCCTGGTCGTTTCATCAGACATTCTGAGACAGCGGCAACTCCCACTCATCGCACGAGGGTCGATGATGATGATGATGATGTCGCCCTATCAACAGTCAAATTCCGACGACAAGACCTTGGGCCAGATTTTGTACGATGTGGAGAGCAAAGTACACTTCGCGGACGAGCCCATAAATGTTCCTAGCGATCTCTTAAAGGACGCCCATCCAGTGAGTGACATCTAGCAGCGCCATTTGCCCATGATACGGCACTGTTTCCACCGTCATCGCCCGATTCAAGATATTCTACAATTTCCGACTGACCGACCTCGCCCGTCTACGCAGGAAGCCATGTTCAATGACCAACGTACGGCCTTCAAATTAAATGTCGATTTCGGGTACATCTTTACGTCATCTTATGACGTATCAGCTGCGCAATTTCTATTCCAGTGCCAACAAGTGTACGACAATCCTTTCACCATTATTAACCGGGCGTCGCTAGAGACGATGCTGGAGAAACTTGACACCGTGGATACCTTGGAATGGGCACAACGTCAACGTCCCAACACCAAGAGGACAGTGGAAAGGGTCACCAGTGTTACGTTCTTCGTGGCTATATTGGTCAACCCGCTCGACTGAATGCGTCAACCGTGCACTGATGAATAGCATAACATGCCGTATATACTCTCTACGTCTACATGCTGATCGTTGACTTGAGCTCAGTAAACACTTGTACCTAACGTGACGGTGCGTTAAATAATAAAACACGGTGTTTGATATATCAATTTGTTTTGCTGTGAACATACTAAAAATATCCAGGGCGGCTCCCCCAGCCTGGGTATGATGTAACATTGGGGATAATAAACTGTATAAAAATTGCTGAACTTCAACCGCAATGAAATATATACCCCGATGTGACATGTGCAGAATGACGTCATTTCCACGACCCAGCCCCTCCAATCGGGGCCACGAGTACTTCACATTGATACCTCTCCCATTATAATACAGCACAGATACAGTATAATACTGGACAGATATGGTATAATACAGGACGTATATGGCACAATACAGGACGTATATGGTATAACACAGGACAGATATTGTATAATACAGGAAAGATATGGTATAATACAGCACAGATATGGTTGATTCCGGACAGATACGGTATAATACAGCACAGATTTGCTATAATGCAGGACAGATATGGTATAATACAGCAAAGATATGGTATAATGCACACCCGACAGGACGCTTTCGGACCAAGGATGGTCCATCTCTACACGAAATACCTTCATCACTGCCCCAAAATGCCCACTTTCGCTACTACATGTACTCGCACTGCTGACGTCATCAATGGCGTCACAGATGATGTGGACATCTCTCAAATCGTGGTTTCCACCCCCGAATGCTACAAGATGACACCTCACACGACGCATTCGGACCAAGGATGGTCCATCTCTACACCAAATACCTTCCTTCACTTCCCGAAAATGCACACTTTCAGTACTACTCGTACTGATGACGTCGCCGATGACGTCACAGATGCTGTAGTTAGCCCTCAAATCGGGATCTACACCCCGAGAGCTACAAAATGACACCTCCCACGATACATTCAGACCAATAGTGGTCAACCTCTACCCCAAACACACCCCCACGCACCCCCAAAATGACCACTTTACGTACTACACCCAAATGCGCATGCGCAGATTGACGCGACTTGCAATAAAAAACACGCCATTCTGACTCTACCCAACAAAAGCTTCACTTTGACACCTTCCACGACCCATTTGGACCAATAGTGGTCCATCTCTACCCAAAACACACCCACACGCACCCCCAAAATGCCTGCTTTCTATATTACGACCAGACTGCGCATGTGCAGAATATTGAAAATGGGCGATACATTAGTCCAGTCGTGTGCAGTGGAATAATAAGTTCAATCGAAACAATAACAACATACCTGGAAGCCACACTTGAATTAATTTCATACTCATTGCATAAGTAACATAGTGATAAGTTAGTTATCCATGTTACTGATACGATTTCATATGAAAATTGTAGATGACCCCTTAGTGACGTCACAATAAGTAGATCTTAGAAGGTTTACTATATTGGCCTGATTCCCCGGCTCATGTTGAATAAAAAGAGACCTCATTTCAATCAATTGGACAACAAATAAAACAAGAGCCCAAGGGGCTTCAATATACGCCCGTATATCTGGGATTACATTGGTTCAAATTTCAAGGTTGTTTAATAGCCTTGATTCCAATTGATCTAGCAATCCAGAGAAAGGTCTACAATTTTTGGCTTATGAGAATGTAACATATATCACATCTTACATTGAATGATAAACTAAAATGAGCTTAACTCTTGGTAACTGGTTGATCTTGAAGCAAGAGCTGAGAGCTCACATATCCCACACTGAAATCGACAATAGTCAAACACAAGAAAATAGTAGTTTTCCTGCAAATGGATTCCTTTCAGACGAGAGAATTTTTCATGAAGGAAGAAGAAAGTGATGAAGTAAACCTTTGTTCTTGGAGTTAATAAACAGGTGTGAAGTTCATAAAGGACTCCTTTCCCTGTTAAATTAGTAAATGTATGGTTTTTATTTCACAACAGTTTAACTAAATGAAGCGTTTAAAACAACTCCACAGGACAATATCATATAAATGCAGGGGAAAGACTTTTGAATATTCCAACAATATTCCAACACATTTAGTCAGCTACATGTAAGCTTGATTCAGTTTTGGGGAACTGCGACCTAGAACTTTGACAAATTGATCTCATATGTATGGTTCCACTTTGCCATGCGAGTAAGGTATACTCAAAGTTTGGTACCAATCCATACCTTGAAACTAGAGCTGTCGCATGGACAACAAATGTTAATGGATGAATGGACAGAACGCAACATCGCATTACATGACCTCGTCTTCGACAGGCATATGGAAATGTGACTTTTAATGATTTCTTGATTTTGGGGTCACAGTGACCTTGACCTTTGACCTTGGCCTAATTTTTGGTACATGACAAACCGTCTCCCCTCAATTTCTCAATGGACACAAAAAATCATGATTTTTAACAATTTCACGATTTTGGGGTCACAGTGACCTTGACCTTTGACCTTGACCTACATTTTGGTATGTGACACATAGTGTGTCCTTAATGTATCTACTGACACAAAAAATGTTATTTTTAATAATTTCCTAATTTTGGGGTCGGTGACCTTTGACCTTGACCTAATTTTTGGTATGCATCACTTCATTTCCGCCTATTGAATGCACTCACAAAAAATTAGAAATTTTAAACGATTTCCTGACTTTTCGATCACACTGACCTCTGACCTTGACCTACATTTAATATGCAACACATCGTTCCCCCCTAGGGCATCCACTCACCAAAAATTAGAACTGTAGATAGAAAACTGTCAATGATCAATGATTTCCTGATTTTTGGCAACAGTGACCTTTGACCTCTGACCTCGACCTCAATTTTGGTACGCGACACATCGTCTCCACCTGGCGTTTCCACTCACAAAAAATTGCAACTGTGGACAGAAAACGTTCACAGATATAGACCGGACACGAACACTTCAGTGATTTCCTGTTTTTTAGGCCAGTGACCTTTGACCTGTGACCTCGACCTTCATTTTGGTACACGACACATCGTCTCCCCGTAGGGTATCCACTCACCAAAAATTGGAGCTGTGGATAGGAAACTGTCCCAGATATAGACCGGACACGAGAACCGGACAGACGGACAGACGGACGGAAACCGCCATCACATAATACGACCGCCTTTTGGGCGGGCGTATAAAAATTAAGAACATTTTAGCAACCTCACCTCTACTATTCATTGCATAAGTAACATAGTGCTAATTTAGTTATCCATGTTAGTGCTAGTTTACAACATTGGAAATATTTTAATGTATTGGAGCACAAAATACAAATAAAAGCAACATATTAAACCAGGTTACATAGATAATGTTGCAGAAATATGACTAGTTATCAGTATTGCTTGTAGTTAGTCAATTTTGACATTTTTTTCGTGAAATTTGGAGATGACCCCCTACTGACATCACAATATTGAAATATTAGAACGTTTGTTGTTTTGTTCTGAAATCTCCGTTTATGCTGAATGAAACGATACCTCATTTTAGTCAATTGGACAACAAATAAAAAAGTTATGATCATTTTAGTAATCCCACCCGCTTGCCGTGAACGTAAAAAAAGGCGTTAGATGCAATTTTTAACTTCTCTGAACTCCCAGTTCATCTCAATTTCTCGCGTGTTAACATATATTTTCTTCTTCAGCACATTCCGAAGTACTAAAAAATCATAGTTTCGGAGAGTGGTGGTGGTGGGGGGGCAAGGTAGGCCTACTCAGCCCACGGAATAAAAATAAATCAGACGATCCTTTGTGGGAACAATTCATCATAGTTGTGCAGTTAAAATTGTGCACTTTAGGACAAAAGACCCCGTCCTCATTGGTATTCAGATACTAATTTGATTTTTAAACAAAGAAATTAATTTGGCTATGCACGAATAGATGTTTGAAAGTATTGTTTTCGTTTGTAGAATTCAGTGGGTTATCATATTTATTAACCCTCGTCACCACAATTTGCTGAAGGATTTTTTCATATGGTAGTTTTTGCCTATTAGTCTACCTGTCTGTATGTCCGTGTTGATATCTCCGAAAATACTTGATGGATTTACATACTATTTGGCATACATATGCGGTACAGTTCCAGGTTTGTGCCTACCTCCTAAGAAGTCGGTTAGTTAAAAAGCTCGGCAGCCATCTTGGATTGACCTAATTTCCAACTCGGATCTCCGATGAAATGGCTGAACCGCATGTTTTGAGACCTGGCAAACATGATACTTGAAGCAAAGGACGGCCAAAGCGATCAACACGACTTCACTTGTCAATTAAGTATAGACGGCATGGGCCAGTCATATCGGACTTATGCCACAATAACAATACCTAAACTTGTAATTTGAAAATTACTTTCCTTGGCATGGAAACGCTAGTAGATGGCGCTGTATCTCCACGACGAATAAAGGTTGATAATCTTAAAATTCAGATGCGTATCAGAACATCCTTTTTTTCTAACGTGCCTGAGTAAGTGCTCATATGAAGACCACTCCGTTGATATGTCTTTCACTGTATTCTGCCACAGTCGCAGTTTTTGACGACAATGTAGTCATTTCTCACTTGTTTTATTCAGGCTAAAGACGGATACAGGTGGTCAGACGATTCACCGCTCACGGTAACGGACTGGTATCACCCATTTGATGATTTGTATAACATATTACCGGCATATCCAGTTCCCGATATCTCAAACGACACAATCCAGCCGGTAGCGGACGTGGGCCAAGCGTGTGTTGCTATGGTGGGAAACCCAAATGAGCTCATCTCCTTAAATTGGCGTAAAATCCATTGTTCTCGAATATTTGATCAGGCTTCGTATATTTGCAAAGATTCAAAAGAAGATAAACCGAAGAGAGATGAACTTATAAGAAATGTAAAATGTTATCATTATCAATTCTCATGTGATGACGGTACATGTCTTAACCCAGATTCCAAATGCAACAAAAGAATCGACTGCTCCAACGGCGAAGATGAAAGAAAATGTTCCTATAGTGATAATCTATTTACCTGTGATAACGGAGACGAAACCCACATATCTTTGTGCTGTGACGGTAAAAATGATTGTGGTGATAACAGCGACGAGGAAGGATGTGAATTAGGTGACTGTTTCCGTTGTAATAATGGGTTTTGCGGTGGGCAGTGTGACGGCCTCATCGACTGTCCTGGCGGAGAAGACGAGCATGGTTGTCCAGAGGGTGCGCACTGTGCCGGGTTTAGATGTCCTTCTGGAGAATGCATACCACACGAGAAACGAAAGGATATGGTCCCAGATTGTCCTGGAAATATTCAGGTTGATGAGCTGTACGATTTCAACCTAGGCAAGACTGTCATGCCCTGGATATCGACCAACTTACAACCGGCAGAATACAAGAACAGTTATCAACCCTGTCCCGGAGGTGATAACGAAACGAGATGCAATCCTCAGCATACACATTGCTATCCACGTGATAAGGTCTGTGTGTACGATAGAGATTATTACGGTCACTTGATGTACTGTAGAAATGGGGAGCATCTATGGAAAGACCGGTACAATCACGACTTGAACGAATGGGACGTAACTGACTGTTTCAATCACAACTGCCCAGATATGTTCAAATGTCCGAAGGCTTACTGTATCCCATACCGGCGTGTCTGTGATGGTTCATATGACTGTCCTGATCTGTCAGACGAAGTTGACTGTGACAATTACACCACCTGTCCGGGTTTTTTTCGCTGTAAAAAGGAACAGTTATGCTTGACACAGACCGAGGTCTGTGATGGTACGGTGCACTGCCTGGAATCGGCGGATGATGAGCGATTTTGCGAATTTATTAACAGGACTAACGTAACAATGTGTCCGACGGCCTGCCATTGTGAGGGTTATCATGTGGACTGTAGCA
Organism: Hanleya hanleyi; assembly: GCA_036873755.1. Lineage (NCBI taxonomy): Eukaryota > Metazoa > Mollusca > Polyplacophora > Lepidopleurida > Hanleyidae > Hanleya > Hanleya hanleyi. The sequence goes on from JAVTVY010056490.1 coordinate 25,953, forward strand.
TGAAGAACTTCTCGTCCATACCTGCCAATGTACCAGAGAATGCCCGGACATTAATCATGCACAACAACGCATTCGCAAATTTGATCGAAGCTCTTGAATTCAAACACCTTGTAATATTTGATATATCCCACAACAACGTTACCGAAATAGATAGAGCTACGTTTTGGGCTACACGCAACTTACATCATCTGAGGTTACAATATAACTCTATAAGAGTTCTAGAGAGTTCCACATTCACCAATCTTAGTCGATTGAAAACCTTGGAGATTCAAGTCAATCCCATCACCCAACTTGATATCGGTCTGTTCTCTGACTTAAAACGCCTAGTGAAACTGAATTTGAGCAATCTTCTTCTAGAAACTCTTCCTATTGGCCTCTTTAGTGGGTTAGATAATTTGAAAGTGCTTGACTTAGCGGTGAATAGGATAAAGGTTGTAGAACCAGGAGCAGTCTCCGTGTTCCTTAACTTAGATCAGCTGAACATAACGAACAACACTCTGGAAAAGATAGAAATGGAATCGTTCCATGGGTTGAAGGCGAATCTACTATCAACAGATTCCTACCGTTTTTGTTGCTATGTTGACGTCAATAGTATTAAGGAGTGTTTACCGGAGATGGGTTTCACCTCTTCGTGTGACGATCTCTTGGCCACTGAGGTTCACAAGGCGTTCGTGTGGGTCATAGGCATATCTGCTGTCATGGGGAATGTTGTCGTCCTTGTGCAGCGATTACGTGAAGGCCTGGGCAAAGTGCCATCTGTCTTGATTTTCAATTTGTGTGTATCAGATTTGCTGATGGGTATCGCCCTCCTCGTTATCGCCAGTGCTGATATTATCCATATGGGAAAATATGCCCTCGAAGATCCTTCATGGCGTGGTAGTCTCCCATGTATGGTGGCTGGTGTTTTGGCAACAGTGTCCAATGGCATGTCAATGATGACAATTGTCTTTATAGCGGTAGATAGGGCAATAATGGTTGTCTCAACGTCTGGGACAGTGAAGAATACTCGCAGGCGCTCGATAGTTGCCATTGTTATTGGTTGGTTGACAGTTGTATTCCTGTCCGTCCTTCCTTTCTTGCTTCCCGATTACCTTGGAAAGTTTTATGGTAGGAATGCGGTATGTGCACCCTTCATATTTAGCGACCTGAATGGTCCAGCTTTGTACTATGCCATAGCTATATTCGTTGTTCCTAACTGTCTGGCCTTGATTGCGATCACAGTTGCTTATGTGGCTATCTATATTAGCGTGAAAAGGAGTGGCGAAGCCTCTGGAAGACAGGATAAATATGAGGTGGACTTAGCAAAGAAGTTCGGTCTTATAATATTCACCGATTGTGTGTCATGGTTTCCGCTTTTGTTGTCGGTGATAGCATTTCAAATCAACTCCCCACTTAAACCAGAGGAATCGAGTATATTAGCGCTCATAATCTTGCCGCTGAACTCGGCTCTAAATCCTTATTTTTATACGTTCTCCAGTTCTAAACAGGCGAAGCAAAAAGTGACATGAAAACAACTAAGACTTCAAGTTCTAAAAAGTTCAAAGAGTTATTTTGCTGATAGTCAACAGTAAGAGAGCGGTAACTGTCTCGGGTTAGATTGTCCATCCATTCGGTGAAGATATAGGTCGAAGCCTTTATAACGAAGAGGTCAGTTTACTGGAAGAGGTCATTTTACGATACAACGGTCACAGTATTTCATCTTGAACATGACTTTCGATTCAGTTGAAATATAAACGGTTCACAGTGGCATCAATCTTCGGAGATACTTCTCTGTTATTATTCATTAAAACCCTCTGGTATACATGGATTGTGAGGATAAAACGCGGTGTCCTATCCTCAGCAACATCCATTCTTTACAAGATCAGACGATTAACGTGTACGGTAATTTCCCTAATAATTCAATCACAGGAAGTGAAATGTCAACAAAAAGTCAGGGGTGATCAAATTTATTAGGAAATAAGGAAATTGACAGAACTGTTCAAAATCATGCAAATAATCCATAATTTCTTCGTCATTTAATGATTATAGAGAATGATAGAATTTTATATACCAAACTTGGAGTAATTGAATTCTAATAGGGTGATTGAATAATTAGAGGAATTACCGTACTCTCAAAAATTATTCAGGGATTTCTTCTGAAAAACAGTCCATACATCCACAATCTCAATTTTCAGTGATTTCAGCGTGAACTTGTCCTTTAGACGCAAATCTAGTAGAGGCGGGTTATGTAGATCGATGTAGGTCGTATAGAAAGCATTTTATGACTCCCACTGTCATTGTGGTGTATGAAGAGGTGGGAAATAATTATATTCTTGAAAAAAAAAATTATATATATATAGGCACAACAACAACATCGACAAATACACCCCCTGATACCCAAGCCACTGTGAAAACAGGCCACAGGGCCCTACATCCACAACCTCTATTTTCCGTGATTTCAGCCCGAAATTGTGGGACATTTTTCTGAATATCAGCGACTTCACCAATGAAGTCATGGAATATGTCCTGGATTTCAGACTAAAATCCTAGAAAATTGAGCTATGGATAGATGCCCTCAGTTTGCAGGAGAAATCCCTGAATAATGTTGGTATTTTAATATCTCCCCCTGCCCGATAACCTATGGAGACGTGAATGAATAAAGAATTTCCTGCATGGGAATGCAATTGATTCCACACTTTACGTTTGCTTTAAGTAGGCCTATACCTATGAGGGTTATGAATATTAAGAGGGGGGAAGAGGAGGGGGAGGTCCAAAATCCCAATTCCAGGTCTCTCACTAGAACAAAGTAAAACACAGGTTTTACTCACTTCCTTACCCAATCTTCCTTAGAACGTATAACACAAATACAGCCCTAAATTTGGCTTCTTGTCCTGCAAAATTTGTAGTTTGAAGCACGAAAAATATCACTTTCATAGTCAAATCTTCGAAGCAAATTTCTGGTGGAATATATTACTACAAAATACAATGTAAAATATAGCCGCGAGCGGCAATGCAGGGGGCCAAGATACAGTCCGTTAGCCTGTACAAGATGTGTTCCGTTTCTGACAAAATTCAAAATGGCGGCCAAACCACGTGACCTAGAAGGAAAAATTTTACATATTCGTGATCGCCAAATGGTAATGCATATGTGTAGTCGCTTTCCCCATCCAAATCCGTCATTTGAAAATCCGACAATTTTGATTGGTCAATGGCGGCCATCTTGTTTTACGGAACAAATTTTCAAAAGCAGATCTGAGAGCCCCAGATCCATTGAGCATGTGTACCAAGTTTCGAGTCAATCGACCCAGTGGTTCCAGAGAAGAGGATCTTTGAAATCATACTTTTTTGGAAGGTAAATCCAAGATGGCCGCCGAAGCCTTTGGCCAATCAGCTTAATTGGGGGATATGCATTAGTTCCAATATGGGCCAATCACCATGTGAAGTTTCAGCGATATCGGCATATCGGTGTTGACAGTACGAGTGACATAAAATCTGGTGGAAGAAGAATAATAATAATAACTAGAGCTGCGAGCAGCTATGGGTCGGCTTCCGAAATTACGTATGATACACGATCTTGACTATCC